>JABFPB010006648.1:0-11805 GCA_022817645.1 Ceratoteleas bidentatus | reverse complement strand
CATGACAGCGCATTTCAGAGACCTCACTATATGTTGAAAAAAAATTTTTTTCGTAAAAAATTTTCGAGTTGAAAAAAAATCACTTTTTTCGCGTTTTTTTCAACCTATTAAAAAAAAATACTAGTTCTGGTTACATTAAACAAAAATAATTAGGTTACCGAAGTAGAGAATTCAATTCTCTATTCAGCCCACGAAATCGCAATGAATTCCGACCAAATCTCTGGTCTCCAAGTGTTCCGGCGATTTCAGAAACACAACTTTTCAGGAGAAGCATTTAAAGTTTCAACTTCATGTAACCGTATGTTACACTTACTCAAATCGGCTGCAAATTTAGTCAGCTATTCCCGGGCCATAGACGATCTCTTCCTCTTCTTCGAAGTCCTTTAGGGGGCGTAGTTCCGGCTCTGAGATCGCTGATTGACTTCTGGATCGGCTGCGCCGGTTCTGGCGGTCCATACGCTGACGCTGGGAGGTGTCACAAAATGATTTGCATCCGGTTCCGATGATGATATTAACTTGTTGCATTGTTCTCAAAGTGAAGTTGTAACCTGTAATTCGTAATTTATTAACATTGTGTCATTATTATACCCGTATGAGCAAAAAATAATAACAACCTTCGTTAAAAGTTCCAGCAGCTAAAATGCAGGCAATTTTCATTACATTTGCCCCGCAGTTAAGGTGTTTTATCAGCAGTCGATATAGCTTCCTATTATAGTTAACGCTGGGTGTCGAAAAAGGTGAATTTCGGTCAGCGCGCCACAGGCGTATTTCAGCCGTCTGACATGGACTCACTAAAATGAATATATATTTGCAAAAAAGTTCCGGATGGCCATATGCTTTTAAGGGCTCATTCTTAAATATATAAGAAGTAGTTTAAAGCAATAAAAAATTTTTGCTAAAAAAATTTTTTCTAGATGAGTTTCCCCCCTTAAGGTGATGTCGAACGTACTGAGCAACTCTGAATCGGCAATTCCGCATCAAACGTGATTTTTTTACAATAACTCATAAACTGAATAATAATTCTAAAAACCGTGAAATCACGAGATTCTTTGTTAAACGAGGAATATTTCTGCAGATTTTGAACAAGATTGGTTGAATATTAAAGTCATAGTGTGTAAAACGCGTTTTGAATGAAAAATATCTAACCACGAAACCTTTGGACAAAACGCGTTTACTAACTACGAAGTCAAGCAATAACTGATATTTTTTTTTATTTTTTATTTATTATGATATACAGGCAATCGCCTAACTTACAAAGTGAAAACTAAATGTAATTATGACTAAGACAGTATTTAATTTCAAAAGTAGTCGGACAATAACAATTGTTTAATTGAGCGCAAAAATCCAGGCCTCGATAAAGAAAAATCATAGTTATGAACATTGGCGAATCGACACATTCTAAGTAACGGAGCATTATAATAAGCATTAGTGCGCGCAAAAGGAATAACAAATTGCTGGGAAATGTTTGAACGCAGGTTTCGTACGGGAACGTAGATTACAATTTTTGTTTTGAGGTAACTCGAATCGATGAGATTCGCGCAAAGGTCGTATAGATATACTTGATCGAAATAATTTCTATAGGAACGAAGTGTTGACAGGTTCATTAATTCAGCAATAGGGCCATATTCGTGAGATATTCGGGGAGATGTTAGATTTAGTTTCCAGGCAACGTAATTGTAAAACCTATGTTGAACACTTTCAATTTTTGTAATATGACAGTTATAATGGGGCGACCAAACTGGAGAGGCATATAAAAGTAACGGTCTCACTAGGGATGTATACAATATTTTAAGCGTAAATACATTGTCAAACTCAACAGTCATGCGTTTGATGAAGCCTAACATTCGGTTTGATTTATTGACAATATAGTTGATGTGCTTATCAAATTTCAATTTTTGATCTAGAATCACCCCTAGGTCTTTATATTCAGAGATCTGAGCTAGTGAAACGTCATCAATTTTATATTCATAATTTATTTTGAATCTAGATCTAAAAAAGCTCATTGATTTACACTTTGATATATTCAGTCGCAGGCTTTTCGTGTGACACCATTGTACCAGCTTATCAAGATGTTCCTGTAGATCAATGCAGTCTTGAATAGTATTAATCGGGTAGTAAATTTTCACATCATCAGCAAATAGTAAAATGTTACATTTTGGTAAGGATCTTTTGATGTTATTGACGAATATTAGAAAAAGTAAAGGACCCAAGTGTGAACCTTGAGGCACACCTGAAGACACAACTATATCACGGGATAGAAACGATTTAAATTTAACTTTCTGTGTTCTACCGGTCAAGTAACTTTTCAGCCACTCCAGAAGAGGACCCCCAATTCCCACATCTTTCAGACAATCGATAAGAAGTTGATGATTTACAGAATCGAATGCCTTGGAAAAGTCCGTGAAAATCGTATCCACCTGGATACCATTTTCAAGCTTCTCCAAGACATATTGTTGAAATGTAAGTAGGTTCGAAATAGTAGAGCGCTTTTGAGTAAATCCATGTTGTTCGTTTATTATCAGTGGGTTTAAAATTGTGGTGAGTTTTTCCGTAATGATCTGTTCCATAAGTTTAGGAATTACACTCAATTTTGAAATGGGTCTGTAGTTTTGTATATCGGATCTATTGCCATTTTTAAAAATTGGAATAATGAAACTGGATTTGAATGAAGCTGGGAAGTATCCCTCCTGGAGTGACCTTGAAAAAATATAATGTAAGATAGGTGTTAGTGATGAGTTGCAGTTTTTGAGTAGAGAAGACGGTATACCATCAGGTCCAGGATTACTGTTCGTCTTCAGCTTGTTTATCGCATTAAAAATCTCAATTTGAGTTAAATTTATATTGTCTATATTCAATGGTACATTTTCATTGGCGGTGTTATGGTTTCTATCAACTACATCTCTAGAATAAACTGAATCGAAAAATGTTGCAAATAAGTTAACTATCTGTTGAGGATTTTCTGCAATTTCATTACCAAAAAACATCGAGCTTGGAAGCCCACTTGTACCTCTTTTACTGCTCACATATTTCCAAAATGATTTTATATCGTAATTTACAGACTCTTGGACAAAATGCAAGTGGTTCGTATAATCTTCAATTGTTTTTGTTTTACACTGTTTGCGAAGTTCAGAAAAATGTTTGTAGTCGGAATCTCTCAAAAACTGTTTGTACTTGGCATGGGCGTTATGCTTCGCTTTAATGAGTGATTTCAACTCAGATGAGAACCAAGAAGGATATGATGACGCTAGTATCAGTTTTTTCGGAGTACAACGATCTACAATTTCATAAAGTGCTACGTAAAACATTTGGATACATTGTTCGAGGGATATGTTAATAAAGTTTGGATACCAATCAAGGCGAGCAATACAATCATTAATCAACTCATAGTTTGCAAGTTCGAATTTATATCTCACCTCTTCGCAAAATAATGGCGAAGGGTTATCCGGTATCGCGATCAAAACATCAAGGGGTGGATGGTAAACATCTGGCATTAATAAGGGAAAGTCGGTGACAGTTACGGATGGAGAACAAGGATTGAATGAGAATATTAGGTCTAAAATTTTACCATGACTGTTTCTATGCGGATTTATCTGATATACATTTAAAAAATTTAACGATTCGAGTAATAAATTACAAATTTGTGTAGTTGCCAGTGAAGCTTCTTCGATTTCAGAATGTAGACAATCCTTGTCGTTGATCCATTCAATTTCTGGGAGATTAAAATCTCCACAAATTATAAATTCAGCATCATGGTATCTTTCCGACAAAAGTTCTAATGATTCTGTGAAGTTAGAATAGTGCATGAACGGTGATTTTGGTGGAAAATAAACGGCACTAATGATATAATTTACAGAGGCTATACGCAACATAACGAATAGAGCTTCTACATGTTCGGTGTGTATTGGTATCAGTTGACTTAGATGTTTTCGATGAATCGCAATCAAAACACCACCTCCACGTTCGCTTGTGCTATTCAATTGATATCTATCAAAACGGTAAATATTGTGGTGATTGAAATTTAATTCGGCATCGAAAATATCCTGATGAAGCCAAGTTTCGGTTAGAATAATTATGTCTAAATGTTCAAAGGAAGGGTACGTTTTAACAAGATTTGGAATTTTTGTGCGAAGACCTCTTACGTTTTGGTAGTACAGCGATAGTTTTGGCAATTGCCGAATTACTAGTTTTCCTGATGACGACGATTTCTGCTATTCTGGGCGATTTCAACAATTTCAGGAACACCATTTTTATATCTTATAGTTTTACCAATTATACCTTTTTCTTCATCGGCTTTGATTTGGGAGTAGAGGGATCTCAGGTATGCACGTTGCCTGGGTGTACGATCCGATGTCACTTCGATAGCACCACCAGGTTTTTTCTTGTTCCTCAGAACATCTAGAGCCAGTTCAGAATTTGACAGGGTGACAAGTAATGGTCTGGGTTTGGTTTGTGTATTCGGATCCGTGGCAGCGAGTTTCCCCAATCTTGAAACAGATATATTTCCAATCGAATCGCCTGTAATTGAAGAAATGATCTCCGCAGCAACTTTCTTGTCTGAATCCTGACATTCTCCTTTGGACAGGAGTTGGCTCTCCTCCACCCCGTGGAGGATAAGATTTCTCGAACGTCGGTTTCGGTCGACCATTTCTGCATATAGCTCCTCGAAGTTGCAAGGTGAAAATGTGGTTCCAGGTAAAGGCGATGCATTTGCACCGGAATCAACCTTATCTTTGAGATTTTGCAACTCCGACAGGAGCTTGTTGTTTGAATCCTGAAGATCCTGGATCTTCATATTCAGCATGGTAAAGACGTGCTTTAAGTCGTTCATGTCCTCGGCATTTGAGCAAGTGTCGCAGAAAAAGTAGACTCTCCTCTTCGATTTTTTCAGCGCAAAGATCTTGATTTCGGAGGCGGTGAGCCCAGAGCATGCTGGGTGCAATTTACACTTGCAAGTATCACATTCTACATAATCTGCTTCACCTGATTTGTTTTTCAACACGATAGCACTTTTGCACACTGCACACGAGAACGACATTAGGAATTCAACGTTATAAATTTGGCAGAAATTTTCACCGGGTATTTCCACACAAAGTATGAACTCGGGAAATACACAATATTTTGAGAGCGATCAACCCGCAACGCAAACAGACGTCCGATTCCGATCGCAGTCAAAATAGAACTGATATGCATTAAAATATAACAAAATGATCCTTGTGAATTCAACAATGGAATGATTTAACTGTTTTATCATATCTATTGTAGTTTTCCAGATATTTAATTAAATTGCAGAAAATGCACTAAATGCCGATAAGGTAGGAATCGGATAAGTGTAACATCACCTTAACTTAATGAAAAATGAGGACCGAGGCAGTAGCTCAGTTGGTACCGATACCTTGCTTGTTCATTTCTCACTGTCGGCCACTCTGTTCAAAGTTTTCGTGGTTCCATTGAACGTCAGGCAAATGCTGGAGTGGAGTTATTAAGTAGACTCTTCACGATATCGAAAATGTAGAGAAATAATTGAAACTCCGAAAGGCCTTTCCTAAGTGAGGTCTTTCAGGCAGGATTTTATTCAGAATTTTTGTCTGCGCAGATTTCGAGAAAATGCGTATGAAATGTACGAAATTTAACATGGGCTCTTATGGAAGAGACGAACACATATTTTGTAATATTTGTGAAGAAAATGTAGAGAACTCAACAAAAAAAATATTTTTTATATTGCTAGGGCGATTATAAACGTTTCGTAAAGACAAACGCTGAAAAAATTCGTAAAGACCAGTTACGCTGTGAGGAAGCGTCGGATGTCCTGCTCATTAGCGAGCAATACCGGGCCAGGGACGACGCGGGATGGTTTTCCGACCACCTGGGAACAGCCACGCTATGGATTCCTGACCAAGGGAAGTGCAAAGCAGAGGGACACGGAGCGGCTGACGGTTTTGTCTGGGTCCGGAGTGGTGGAATCACATTTGTGAGCTGCTATTTCACCCCGAACGAGCCAATCGCCGCCTTCGAGGACAAGCTGAATGCCCTGGAGGATTCTATGCAGGACATGGTTGGTGAAGTCTTGGTGGGAGTCGACTTCAACACAAGAGCACCGGATTGGAGAATGCCGCTTGCCGACTGGAGAGGCAGGAGAATCCTGGAGATGTCAGCGAGACTCGGCCTGACAGTGGTCAACATTGGCACGACGTCTACGTTTCGACGACCTGGATACCAGGAGACGATCCCCGACGTGACATTCGCATCGGATGGTATAGCCGGGAGAATTGCGGAGTGGAGAGTCCTGGAGTGTTACACCGGGAGCGACCACCAATATATTGCTTTCGAGGTTCAACGCGAGGTCCTTCGCGCGCCTATAACCGGTATACGAAAGCGACCACAATGGAATACAGCGAAGCTTGCAGTCATCTTTTCGACGACACTGCAACGCGGACCGCGAGCAGTCACCGACAGATGCCGGGAACTCGACGTCCACGCGGCCAATGACATAAGGGTATATTTTAACATGCGCCTCATAGCCAAGACATGTGACGCATCCATGCCGCGGAGAAGACAGCGCGAGACCAGAAGGGCAGCCTACTGGTGGACGCCGGAGAGAGCCGACCTGCTGAGTAACTGCCTCCACCTCAGACGGCGAGCTCAACGTGCACAAGGGAGACCTGGGTCGAACTTGTGCTCCGCTGCACACAAAGCCGCCAGGAAGGAGTTACGCATCGCCATCAAACGAAGTAAATCGGCCAAGTGGTGGGCCATGGTCGAGGATATTGACAACGATCCGTGGGGCCTTGGGTACAAGATCGTCACGAAGAAGGTTGGCGCCATGTCCACAGCGTCGATGGACTCACGGACCATGAGCGACGTGGTAGCCGCGCTGTTCCCGGACCATCCAGAGAGAGCTGTAGCAGCTGATGCCGTGGAACTGGACGACATTCCACTCTTCACCGAAGAGGAACTAACGAGGGCGACCGACTCCCTCAAAAGCAGGAAGGCTCCAGGACCTGGCGGTATCACAGCGGAAGCGCTGAAGGTAGCAGCCAAGATATGCCCACGTCTCTTGTTGGACATGTATAACGGCTGTCTACTGTCGGGCACATTCAGCGCCCGCTGGAAGACAGCACGACTCGTGCTCATCAGCAAGCCGAAGACCAGCGGGAACCTAGCGTCATCATTCCGAAAGCTGTGTATGCTCGAAACGGCTGGCAAGGTCTTCGAAAAGCTCCTGCAGCCGAGAATCCTCTCGGCTTTATGCGCAGCAGGGGACCTTTCCCATCGGCAACATGGTTTCCGCAAAGGGCACAGCACACTCGACGCTGTACGCGATACCCTTTGCGCGCTCCGAGAAATATTCAGGCTGCCAGGCTACTTGTTGCGCATATTGAAAGATTATCTGCACGAGCGCACCCTTCAGTCCAACACTGACGATAGCCCGCGCGTGAAAAGACTGAGAGCTGGAGTAGCTCAAGGCTCCATACTCGAACGCCGCTTATGACAGCCTTTTGAAGCTTGAGATGCCACTTGACGCGACCCTCATTGGCTATGGCGATGACGTTGCGGTTCTCATTGTGGCCCGGAACCTGGAGCTTGCCCAGCTCACGCTACAGCTGGTTATGCAGCGCATCCGCCGGTGGATGGAGGATCACTCCCTCGCCCTAGCTGACGCAAAAACGGAGATAGTCATCCTCTCTAGGAAGAGAGGATCCTCCCGCTGCAAGTGGGCTCGACGACGATAACGACGCGCCCGTCGCTGAAATACCTTGGCGTAACGCTGGATACGAAACTTTCATTCTGGCCGCACATCCAGCGAGTGACCGAAAAGTCAGCCAAGATCACGACTTCGCTGTGCAGACTGATGGCCAACGTTCGTGGACCAAAGCCGAGCAAACGTTGTCTCTTGATGGCAACCACGCAATCAGTTCTGCTGTACGACGCAGAGATCTGGGCGCAAGTGTTGCAGATCATTAAGTACCAGCAGAGGATGGCAGCTATTCAACGCCAAGGAGCATTGCGTGTAATGAGTGCGTATCGCACCGTGTCAGGACCGGCCTTGCTCGTAGTCGCATCGGTGATACCGATAGCCCTGCTCGCTCTGGAACGACAGGACACGATCATAGAGATTTATAAAGGATAAACGATTGGATAAGCGATCATAGAGATTTATAAAGGAAATTTCTTTTATAAATTACTATGGAAAATGCAACAGGAAATCAATATTGTAATATGGATTTCCATATGAATTCTTTTATAATTCTTTATGAAACTGTATGAGAAATTTGTCTCTATAAATGAATATAAATTTGTATAAATGTCTATGGATTTTACAATGTAAATATATATAAAAGTATATGAGAAGAAATCGATACTGTTTTGAATATAAATTACTCCATAGATTTCCATAAATCTAGGATACACAGTTTATTTATAATAGGTTATACATCTTTTTATAAATATACAATACATTCTTTAAACGAATTTGTCTATTACACATTGTTTATAACAATTGTGAATAACAAATTTTGTACAACACGATGTTTATAAGATATTGTTTATTACAACTGTTTCAAACACATTTTTCACATCAAATTCTGTATAACAATGGTTTATAAAAAATTGTTATAAACTATTGTTATAAACTATTGTTTATAACAATATTTTATAACAATAGTTTATAACAATGTTTTATAAACCATTGTTATAAAGAATTTGAAATTGTTATAAAAAATTGTTATAAACTATTGTTTATAACCAATTATTATTGTTCCAATTTATTTCTAAGAAATATATTGTTTATAATAAGTTAAACAATAATTGTTTAAAGTAATTTAATCAATAGTTGTTGACAGTAATTTAAACAAATAAAATAGAATTTCTTTAGGTTTTAAATAATAATTTTTGTACGGATTTTGAAGCTAAGTTTATTTATTTTCTTGCCGAATCCTCCCCCCTCCCCCTCGCCGCGACCCTTTCTATTTCCAAATATGTGAATGTTTCAATATTCAATTTCTGGCATTTTGAATGATTGTCTAACTCCAATTTATTTCTTCTAAAAATTCTCGAAACAGTAAATCGCACTCAACGAGAAACGAACCCGTTAACTCAGCGCAAGAAGTAGATACTAGTACGTGATAGTGTATACTAGGACGATTTAGGCCTCGGGCGGAGTTGGCTTCACCCACGGTTCGATACAGTGAATCTGAACCACACACGTTCGGCTTCTTGACCCGACACCATTCCTACGCATTTTCGGTTCTAAAATTTATTTCTATAAAAATATAAGTGTTTTTGGAAACCAAGCCTTAATGGTCAGACCTGAAATCCAAGATTTTAGTAAACCTTTCAACTTCAGCACATTTCAAACATGTGTCAGTAGGGAAAAAATATATCTGGACAATTTTAAGGGGACCAATTGGTGCTTTGGCCGAAAATAGTTTTTTTGTGCATTTTTTGTATAGTTTACTCTGATACTTTGATATGTGCACTATAATAAGGATAATGTAGCGTCTCTGCTTCTGGTCGCGCGTTTTCCTCTCGCTCGCGTAATCAAACACGTTCGTCAAGCTCAAGAACTCTTTAATAAATCAGGAAAGCGTAGCTGGCAGTGCGGGACTGCCCCGTCGAACCTCAAAAGCCCTTGTTTTTGATGAGAGAAAAATGACATCTACATCCGACTAATACATTTGAATGTTTGAATTCAAACGGTTCTAACTCGTGCACCCTTATCACAGACTCAATACTACCCCCCTCTTCGCAGGATTGTCGCGCCAACAATCGCTCCAGTCCTTCAAGCAGGTGAACTCGAACTCTGTATTCCGAATCTTGGCTCCTCAGGTACTGCAGTCTCTCGTTGCATCTTGTACCCACTAAGGTCCCGCTGGATGTGTGAAGTCGGACCTGTCTCTTGAATTTCATCGTCTTCTAGCCTCTATCCGTAGTATTGTATCTTTCTGTAGACTTTCTTCTTATGTCAGGAGATTGACGAATCACATAAACGTCGTTTTTTCGATCACAACTTCATACGGTCCTTCTCAATTTGATTGAAGCTTCTCGACCGATCTTCTTGGATTGTAGAACCAGACTTGTTGACTCTGTCTGTACTAGAGATTACGAGCCTTCCTGTCGTACCAATCCTTCATCTTGTTCGACCTCAGGTGTAGCCTCGTTCTGACGTGCCGGTGCAACTCGTCTAATCTGTCTCTCAAGATCCCGAGTAGTTAAGCGACGTGTTCCTCTCCTCAACATCTGGATCTTTTCCTCTAAGTAGTTCGAACGGCAACCTCAAATCCTGTCCGAGGTACAACTCTGCCGGTGAAACGCCCGTCGCCTCATGTTTGGAGGATCTGTAAGCCAAAAGAAACATAATCCACGTATCCCAGTCTTTCTGATGGTCTGATATGAATTTAGACAAATAGCGGAGAATGGCCTGGTGTTGTCTCTCAACTAATCCATTAGACTGTGGATTCACTAATGAGCTCACATATTGGAAAGGGGGAACGCTTCCACCCACTTAGTGAACCAATCCGTAACCACTAAGAGATATCTATTTTCTTTATGTTATGATTTCAGTAGAGGGCCCAGAATGTCAATTTCAATCCTCTCAAAAGGAAAACCTACGTTATACATTTAAAGAGGATTTTTTTCCTTTATCGGATGGTCCTTTCTTCGCTACATACTAATCGCAAGTTTTAGCTTCAAGTTTAATCGTTTCCGAACCTTGTCCAAAGTTTAATTAATGCCAAAGTGACCTGTTGAAGGTTAAGCGTGAGCCCCTTCCAGTATTTCAGGAATTATTAGGGGTGTTCGAAATTTTATTATGACCGGTATTTCGACTGTCGGACGATGTCGGAATATTATCAATCGAAAATGATCAGAATACCGATTTCGTTCGCAACTCCAAATCTAATCGGAATACCAACGTCAGTTGGAATTCCGACCGAACTCGGGATTCCGAACCGGCTCGGAATTCCGACCGAACTCGGAATTCCGACCCGGCTCGGAATTCCGATCGAATTAGGAATTCCGGCCAGACTCGGTATTCCGAGCGGACTCGGAATTCCGACCGAACTCGGAATTCCGACCGGACTCGGAATTCCGACCGAACTCGGAATTCCGACCGAACTCGGAACTCCGAGCGGAATCAGAATTCCGACCGGACTCGGAATTCCGACCGGACTCTGAATTCCGACCAAACTCGGAATTCCGACCGGACTCGGAATTCAGACCGAACTCGAAATTCCGACCGGACTCGGAATTCAGACCGAACTCGAAATTCCGACCGGACTCGGAATTCAGACCGAACTCAAAATTCTGTTCCATGTTGTCATTAACTGTGATAAAGTAATGCCTCTCTGCAAAATCAGTCAATAAATTATTTGATTTATGTAGTCATTATAACTTTTTAATCATTTTTAAACTTTGAACAATACGAGATATATGAAACGCAGTTTTAGTGTTGTATCCTATTGAGGAATATCCTATTTAAAATGATGTTTCCCTAAAGGATAGTTTATAATTTTAACAAGATAACATTACACTTTATGTGTAAAATTCCAAAACGTGTTACGTAAAACCAGATTGCACAACATATGGTGAAATTTTACACATTTGGGTTTACAGTGTAGGAAACTAGCTAGGAAACGAGCTACAGTCTAAAAACACATTTCTTGAGCGAAGAGAAACTTTTTTGACTCAAGAGAATTTCTGTCTTAATATTGTTAGTACGCCAAGAATTTTTGGCAAACAACGGATTACTAATATAATTTATGGACACATCATGACTCGGACAACTTTTTTTCGGACCGACCCACAACT
>JABFPB010006647.1:0-11806 GCA_022817645.1 Ceratoteleas bidentatus | reverse complement strand
GTTAGTTTCAGTAGACGACGATGGTGTCGGGGGCTTGCTCAGGTTCAGGATCTGCTCGTCGTCCTCGTCCTCGGTGGACGAAGCCTTGCGCGTGCTGAAGTCCAGGACCGCTGGCAAAGGTGTGGCGGTGGGCGATACATCGCCACCGCTGGTGGGCGACACCAGGAGGCCAGGGGTGGCGGCCGGGGGTGAGCAGGAGGACGAAACCAGCGGAGACACCGAGCCCCGCGACAGGGGCGAGTGACCCAGGAGTAGGCGCTGGTGCGTCTGCTGTAGGTAAGCCGCCATGACCGCTGCGGAGTGCGGCGGCAGCAGGGGGTGCGGACCCAGGGGCAGGGGCACAATGCTACTCGGGCTCACAGGGCTCACGCTGTTCCGCGGCGCAGGCGGGGGAGGGCTTCCGGCTACTGGACCTGAAGACTCCCGGGAATCGCGGGATGGACACCTTGGACTCATTGGCTCCCTGCGAACAGAAGAGAGGAGGAGTTTGTTAAATAAGGGTTTGCAGTAGGTCGAAGTAGCACAGCAAGTATGGATCGGCTGCGGTAGCTAACGTGGATACCTAGGATGAGTACCTAATCTGTGTACGTACGATGGTTACTCAAGACGGTCGCGTAAGGTGAACAAGATGGTATCTAGGATTACAATCGTTGATGGATCCGCAAGACAATTAGATTGGATTCACAAGACAAAAAGCTGGATGGTTACCCCATATACAACCATGACATTCTCTTACTACCCTGAGGTTCAGCAGGTTCTAAATTAAGTCCCCCACAGATGACCACCTAAATAACGAAAATTACTATTCAATAATCCTGTTAACGTCCGTAACTACCCACAAATTTCGAGTGCAGCAACTAACCGACCCAAAATCAATGTACGCTCCAAAACCCAAACTATCGTAATGCCTATATGTCTTCCCTTCCCACAGCACCCAGGTAACTGACAACTATCTCACCACCCCCAAACTTCAACCCCATCAACCAAGTCTCCACTTGTCCCTCTTTAAGCGAATCCACGGTATTTACCATTCGAATCCGGACTTGATGTACTCAGTCTTCTGCTTGCTGCACGTCAGCATGTCTCGACTTTGGCGCCCTGGCGCCGAGCACGTGGGCACTGGTGGTGCTGACGGTTCGCTCCGCGCGGCGCGCGTTCCAATTCTTGCGACGGCCGGTGCGTAACTGACTCTTGCCGACTGAATGAGCCCGAAATGCGTACCGCGGGACGAAAGGGGAACGGCGCCACGCATGCAGGGGAAGTCGCGAGGGAGGGCGCGTGTATGCGGCACGAGGGTGCGCTATGCAGGGTGCCGCGGAGTAGGGATGCCACGGGACCACGCGCCTATCTCTATTAGCCGAGTGACGCCGCCGGTATCACCGAGCCGCTCGTGACACCGGCTTATTTATCCCGGGCGCGCGACTGCGACGATTTGTTGGCCTTAAACAACGCGCGGCGAGCAAACACACCGCAGTCGGCCGCGTCAAAGCCCAAAGCCAACACGCCCGCGCCGAATCCGCAGGTGTTTTTCGACGCTCGACGGTCTTTTCGACCCGATTTCGTTTGCTCGCGGGATTAATCCGATATGGATTTATGGGGGGGGGGGTGTGATTTGATAACGAGAGACAAGGGGGTAGCATGAAATGGGGTCAAAGGGTGGTGATTTTTTACGAAGTGTTTTTATTTTTTGGTAGTCGAAATTTCTGGTCGACTGACTGTGTATGAATTTTTAAGTATAAAGGATTGCAGGTAATCGATAGTTAGATGTACACTATAAGTGCTTTAATGAACTAAAAATCGGGGAAAAATAGGTTGACGTTTCAGAATCACCTTTATTATTTGAACCTAACGTATTTGATGAGCGTTCAACAATGTAGAGAAAGCGAAATTCCGATGGAATATAAAGTGAATTCGTCACACAAAAGTGTTAATTATGAAGCGGTCTTTACCATAAAATCAATATTCACTACTAAAAATAATATTTAGTCGAGCGCGTTTTTAAATTTCGTTAAAATTATGCTTTCCACCGAAAAACCACTAATTAATCACGTTGAGTCGCGCTCGAGCCAATTCACTTAACTACTCATTAAAACGTGTCGCTCAAAACAAATCAAATTCGGTCGGACAAAGTCAATAGTGAATTGAACATTCTACAGTCATTGTTGGATTACTTCAAAAGACTTAAAGACGAAGTGAAAATTAATGAATTTGCCTTCCTATTACTTCAAGAAAATCGATGGTACAATATGAGAATGTAACGTTACAAAACTGTGTGTGTTTACATACCGTCACCCTAGGCGAAAAACACCTCGATTTTTGTTTGAAAAACATTACATGTCCATTTGATTTAACATTGACATGTAATGTTTTTCAACCAAAAATCGACATGTAATGTTTTTCGACTGGGGTGACGATACATAAGTTTCACACAAAAATTGCTAAATCTTGAAAGCCTTGGTGCACTTGATAATCTGGTTGCACAAAATAACTGTGGTTTTGAGGAAAAACCAGTTAAGTCACTTTTGTGTGATTTTGTGATATTTGCATTTAAAGTTTCAAAAGTAAACTGTTGCATTTTTATATTAATCTTCTTTATGTCTATTGGATACCATTTCTAATGCAAAATAAAGGTAAAATATAATGTTTAATTTACCAAAACTAAATTTAAGTTTTCCTATGTATTTTGAATGGGAACTTAACTGGTTATTCCTGAAAACGGGTGCACTTAACTGGTTTTTCGTCTAAAATGACACTTCACTGGTTATGTTTTGTCAAAATTGAGCAAAATGTACATTTCGACGTTCCCAAATGAAAATATACATAAAAATATATCAATTTCCGCTCTTAACCAAAATTGTCAAAAAGTGTGACTTAACTGGTTTTTCCTCAAAACCACAGATGTGTTGTGAAATTGTACACTTCGATGTGTAATTTTATTCACAGAAGTGTATTAAAGCTATTGGGTGAGCGCTTTCCCACCTTAAACTTTAATCTCAGGGAATTGTTCCTTTGAAATTGAATTAAAAATGTTTGTATATCGACTGGATTCTATCCAACAACAAATTTTTACCCTCGCTTGTCAAAAGCAAAAGAAAATGTTAAATTTAAACTATAAAGTATATAAATGTGTGATTTTACAAATGGAATGTTAAAAATACACAAATATGTAGTGTATTTTTGCAGAAATTTGTGAATTTACTCAAAATGCAGTGGATTACCCTGTGTAATTTTACACACACCTTTAAAAAGGTTCCGGCCCGATCTCCTTTACAATAAGAATGTTTTGAAAATAATATATATTGTAAAGCAACAAATTTAATGTATTAAAACCCCAATTACAAGAAAATTCGCTCGCTGAATGTCGTGAAAAAAAAAGATTGAAGTTGACAGAAAATAAATGGATTCTATGATACTTCATTGATCTTCATTCATTAAACCAATTGCCAGCGATAAAATATTGATGTAAATTATTATGACTAAAAGTTAGAGAAAATGTCATGTAAACAGTTGTCAAAGTTGCAAACAATTTCACCCGCTATTTTTGCAATAATATTAACAATAGTGTGTTTATTAATTATGCCAAACAGAATGGGACAAATTCTTCCAAACTTTGACATCTTATTCTTTGATTTTTTTCTGGATTTTTTAATAAGATTGTTATATTTTTTCAATATTAGAACATAGTTAAATCCATTTGTTAAAATCGTTCAGACAAATAAATTCGAATAATTAAACGAATACTTTTCTTTCCATTCAATGATCAGATTTCATTATAATAAAACCGATCGTGTCGGAACCTCCTTAAAGTATAAATCTTGAAATGTGGTAGAACTTCCAAATAAAAATGATTGTGTGGTTTGTAAGTATACAATTATTATTCAAATAAAATTTTTTGCGCCAAAAATTTACGTGATTCTGAAGCTCCTTATACAAGCTAATATTCTTCGCGTATACACATTAGGCCCTTCGGCATTTTGTCATATGTCCTTACTATGTATTGTTCTAAAAGGGAGTACTCCCGTTTATAAATAAATATTATTATCATTAAACATTGATATTTTATATTACGTATTATAATTTTTAACAAAATAAACAAAGATATTGAGGAGGTATTGATAAGTCAATTAACGTCTGCGTGTAATTTTAAGTGAAAGATAATTTTTCCGACCAATTTAGCAGACTAAAAGTTATACATAAAGTGATTAATTTAACGTTTCGACCATGGAGTTGGTCCTCTTCAGAAATTATAATGAGGAGGGCCATGGCCCGACTAGTTTTCATCGTTTGTTTTGCACGTTCAAATGTTTTATATCTTTATCTACGAAATCCTGGATCCGCCACTGCGATTATCAGGCGAATTTGATTACCATTTCTAAAATTCAGAAAATATATGTCTATAATGAATTTCAAAAATTAAGAATATTTTATATTGTATTAAAGTGAACAATGTCATATTAAGTATATTTAAAACAATTTATCAACAAATTTCGTGGTGTTGTAATCAAATATGCCTTGAACATTAAAAAGCATTGCGTAACAAACATTTTTTTATAATTATTTATTTATAAATGGTTGAATAGCAAACACATTCGGTAAGGTATTATTCTCGAAAATACAGCAAAAATCATTTTTGTTAGCGGTCCCACGGACCGACATCCAGGGTTAAGGGTTAAATTTAACATTTAACCCTTAATCCAGTATTATTAACATGAAAAACAATACAGAAATTTTGAGGTTATTTGGACGATTTCTGTCGGTTTAAGGTAATACTATCACTAAGGTAATTTTTCAAGAATGAGCTAGAAATTTGTACAACTATTAATCAAGTTACAAGACGTTAAATTTCAAAATTGGAGTAAGTTTAACCGTCTTGTATGCGAGATATTTGATGTCAAAGTTCATATGCTTAACATGGGAGAGATAGGAAAATCAGTATTTTCCCATGTATTTCTTCAAATATCTTTGTTTCTGCTTTCACCGTTTCGTTGGAAAACTAGTACGTTGTTCTCCAGAGTCTAAGAAATCGATAGGCAAAGAATGTTCAAAGTGGACCGTTTAGTTTCCGAGTAATCAGTTATTAAAGATGTAAAAAGGGCTATATTCTAGTATAAAATAGCTTTCACACAAAATAACGAAAAAGTAAACGTATTAGTTAAGGAATATTTAGTTAATAATTATCACAGTGGCACTATTTTACTCCACACGTTTTATAAAAAAACCTGAAAACTCTGCGTAACACTGAATAAACAATTAATAAGTTGGACCTGACTGTACCGCTAATACTACCTTAAAGATAAAAATATTCTTTTCTAAACCCTTCTAGTTTTTTTAGGATATCTCACCCGTTTAAAATACATTACCGTCCTACATACACGGAGAAAACGTTCGGAGAAAAAAATCGGTTCAACGTTGGTACAGAATTGTCGATTGTTGGCCCAAGTTTAAAATGAAACACGGAATGACAATGGGCCAAGCTTGGCTGGTAAAACAAGCGAATGTCAAACGTCCAAATACGACAAATTCGCAACTGTTTTAAAAACAAGTATACATCGAGGTTGGAGTTTTGACGGTTGATATTACTTAATTTTACTAGCCAACCATGACCCAGCGTCAATCGGTGTTTAATTTCTGCGCCAACATCCGCTAGACAATCGAACCAAATATGGGCAGATTGTCAAAGCCCGGCAAACGTCGGGAATTTCTTCCTAGGTAGATTATGGTAGTTATTTTCTAATTTCAGCCTATACCATTTTGCCGTACGGGTTATCTAAAACAGAAAAAAAATATCGAAATGATTTCTCACCTATCCGGAGGCCCAGTATCGCTGATAATGGCAGGATTTAATCGCGCGGTGGCCGAGGGTGGCGGGGTGGTTCGTGACTGCTCTTCCTCGTCGTCGTCGTCGCTGACCTCGCCGTCCTCGTCATCTTTGGCCGCCGACGAGCACCCCCGCTCACTCGGACTAACCGGTCCATCCTCGTCACCGCAGTCTCCCTCTTCTCCCTGGATGTCCGTGCCAGGTCCCGAACTTTCCACGCCGTCCTCCCCTGCAACAAATCAACAACCAATTTTCATTAATCAAAAATTCACCAAAACTATTCAGTTTCACACGTTTTTGTAACCAAAACGGTAAGGAATAGACGATAGTTCCCTAAAACTAACGCCATCTATCACATTAATGTTGCAGCGCCATCTACTGAAGTTACCTAGTCAATTTTATTCCCTAGTCTCGCAGTCAAACCAAACAAAATCCTACGCGAGAAAGGAAGGAATTTAAACCCCATTATTACATTACTTACAATGGGCATCATCTTCTGGATTATTCTTGTAACCCCATACCCATCCATCTTAAACTTCCACCCGATTATTGTTATTCGATCTCGTTGTCAATCAAACAATATAATATTTTTCAAAAAGAGGGGAGAAACCTCAGTTTTCAACTTCCATACACCTAGCGCCATCTCCTGCATCACTCGAGCAACTGCACATAGCAAACCGCCTTAATCTGTCAGTTATCGTTATCGCGCAGTCGTCGGATCGGGAGTCGACCGAATTAAAACGCGGGACAAAGGGCGCGCTGACTTGACGAAACATAGGTGGAATGGTACGCCGGGGGTCGCGGGGTACAGGTGGCGCCATACAATGTCGCTATCGGTTCATTTATCAGGCGTTCGACGCTCGGCCCGGGGCGCGTCGGATGCGACGGGGCCCATTGTGCGCTCTTCCGTCACCGGCATTATGAGTTTTAATCAAATCATTTCGCTGTCCCGCAGATAAAACGCGCCAGTTGTTCGCCGCGTCGACGCTGTGATCTTTAATCGAGGCGGAACAAGAACGACGGAGCCGCCGCGCGACGATTAGACATTTTGTCAGCCGATGCTATCGGCGCGTCGATAAGGCCGGGCGCCGTCGATGCGAGTTTATCAATGCTTTCATTAAGTCGATACGACGTCACAGCGCTGGCATTACCGTTTTCTAATTAGGGTCATTTGAGCATGGAGCTTGCGATTTTTAAGTCTTTAGGGAAGTTGGTAGGTTCTTCAAACCGGGACTCTCAGATTGACCCGATTTGAAGGCGTAAGTAGGTAGATATCGAGATGATTGACTTGGAGTCAAAAAAATTCAATGACTGAAATCGTTTAGGTTTCTGGGAGATCTAATAGTGTAGTTAAATTGATACTCCTAGCGTCTAGCAGGAATTTTCCTGATAGTATGGATGTATCTGTCTGACTGATTTCTAATTCCTAATGTCTAAAACTTAGACATTATCTTGCTGGGAATTTAAAATCCAAGTCAGACAGGTACATCCATACTATCAGGAAACATCTAGCAACTAGGGACCCCAATTCCCTACATTGCCCTAATTAGATAATCTGTAAACAGATTCCTGCCAGAGGCAATAAACTCTACCCTTCCTCCCTTTCGAGTAGAACTATCAGTCCCAAAAGGGATGTAACATTCCTCTCCCCACCTTATTAACTTGGAGTTTGGTTATGCACCAGAAACGCATCAAGTCGACCTTGCTGCGAGTGCCGAAGTGCGAACGTAGCCGCGCGCGATAATTTACGGGCCCGTGCAGTCCCCTTTCAGGGACATGTGCCCAATGCAAATGAGTGGGATGCGTCGAACAGAGGGGAGCTCCCGGGCACGCGGTCGTCCGGTGCACGCGTGTGCCGCCATCTTGCAGGCAACGTGCGTCCACCTCCGGGAGTCGGGTAGGGAGGTGTCGTGGGGATGGAGAGGTGCGCTGGCCAGCCAACCGGTCGACCGGGCCCGAGGAGAAATATCGCACATTGATCCGCGAGAGCATCGGCAACTAATTACGCAGATTTATGGGCCCATTGTCCATTGTTTTCGGCCGGTCAGAGTGGCGGGAACGGTGCCACGGTGAAGAGGAGCTGCGCGACAGATAGGGCACCGAGCGCTCAGGCATCCCGGGGACAAGCATTGGCCCCGCCTGCTACGTTCGACGGCCCTTTCCCCTTTGTTTTTGCATTCGACGCGCAGATAAGGCCCGCCGAGCTTCGACGCACGATCGCGATAAACCGACGAATACGTGCGAGGATGATGCCACCAAGGTGACCTTCGCTGCGACTCGAAATTGGCACGGATTCCGGGGCCTAATTTATAGCCTGGGGGCCAAAACCGTGCACTATTGGCTAAAGTCCCTCAGATCGGGGACCCAAACTTGGAGCTGTCGCTTGATCTTAACGATGTCGGGGAAGGTCTTTAACTGGACATCCGAATTCGATACCTGGATTTCGTTTTGGCCCTTGAAGGTACCTTGTTTTGTCGCTAGTTTCCAAACTGTGAAGATGTGTCCAGTTTGCAAATAATTTATTTTGGTTAAGAAAGGTAACTGAAGATGGGGAGAATATGATGGTTTTTGAAGATTCCTAGTATGGTACTCCTTAAGCTTCGTAAGAAGCTTTAAAATTGATACAGGTTTAAGAACGTAAGGCAATCCTACGTGGTTTGGTACTTCTTTATGGTTATTAGAATCTACAAAGCGTCAAAGTATGTGTCTGTTTACAATCTTAACTTAGAATAGTGAAGGTCTCCCTACTGAAAAAAATATATGTTAGATTTAATATTAGATTTAATATAAAATCTAATATTAAATTTAATATGAAATCTCCGTTTTGGTGTAAAATCGACAACGCTGAGTGTGGAATCATTGAGAACACCATTTGATGAAAAATAAACTCGGGTTTGGTGTACAATCAACACCGTTTGGAGTAGAATGCGAAGTGAAAGGTTTCGTTTCAGTTATTGGAGTTAAATAAACGAGAATTTCGTATTAATGTCATAAATGACTTTCATAAATTAGTATCTCCAAAAATCATAAAACATTACATCATGTTTACATGTAATTGATGACTGTGATTTTGTTGTTATTGAAAATGGAGAAAACGAATTGGTCTATATGTTCCAGGGGGTTGAGCATTTGGAACTCTGTGAAGAGTTCAAAATGCTCAACCAAAGAGATCCAAAGAGTTCCAAAGAGTTCCAAAGAGTTCCACAGAGTTCCAAAGAGATCCAAGGAGTTCCAAAGAGATCCACGGAGTTCCAAAGAGATCCAAATAGTTCCAAAGAGTTCCATGGAGTTCTAAAGAGTTCCATGGAGTTCTAAAGAGTTCCGAAGAGATCCAGGGAGTTCCAAAGAGTTCCAAAGAGTTCCAGAGAGTTCCAAAAAGTTCCAAGTCGGGAACTCCTAGGAAATGGTAAAAGAATACGAAATAAAATTAGAAAAATTTCGAAAAAAATTGAAAAAAAATATTCAAAAAAAATCGAAAAAATTGAAAAAAATTGAAAAAAATCGGAAAATTAAAAAATAATTCGAAACAAATTCAAAAAGAAAACTGAAATAAAATAGAAAAAAATCTTTAAAAATTCAAAAAAATTGAAAAAAATGGAAAAAAATAGAAAAAATTCACAAAATTGAAAAAAATTCGAAATAATTAAAAAAGAAAATTGAAAAAATGGAAAAAAATCAAAAATAATGCGAAACAAATTGAAAAAAATTGAAAAAATTGAAAAAAATTCACAAAATTCAAAAAAATTCAGAAAGAAAATTGAAAAAATTTTTAAAAAATCGAAAAAACCAAAAATTACGAAACAAATTTAAAGCAATTCCAAAATGTTCGAAAAAAATTGAAAAAACTTCGAAAAAAAATTGAAAAAAAATTCAAAAAAATTCGATAAAAATTCAAAAAGAAAATTCAAAAAATTCAAAAAATTCAAAAAAATTCGAAAATAATTGAAAACAATTTCATAAAAATTCGAAAAAAATTCGAAAAAAATTCGAAACAAAAATTCGAAAAAAATTCGAAAAAAAATTCGAAAAAAATCACAAAATCAAAAAATTCTAAAAAATTTTAAAAAATTCGAAAAAATTCAAAAAGAAAATTACAAAAATTTTTTAATAATCGAAAAAACCAAAAATTACGAAACATATTCAAAGCAATTCCAAAATGTTCGAAAAAATTGAAAAAACTTCGAAAAAAAATTGAAAAAAATTAATTCGAAAAAATTGAAAAAAATCAGAAAATTCAAAAAATTCAAAAATAAAATTGAAAAAATTCAAAAATTCGAAAAAAATTCGAAAAAAATTCGAAAAAAATTCGAAAAAAAAGAAAAAATCACAAAATTCAAAAAATTCAAAAAGAAAATAGAAAAAATTTCAAAAAAAATTGAAAAAATTCAAAAATTTCAAAAAAGGAAAAAATTTGAAAAAAAATTGAAAAAAATTCACAAAATTGAAAAAAATTCGAGAAAATTCGAAAAAAAAATTGAAAAAAATTCACAAAATTCAAAAAAATTCGAAAATAATTCAAAACAAATTTCATAAATATTCGAAAAAATTTTTTTTTAATTCGAAAAAATTCAAAAAAATTTTTTTAAATAGATAAAAATCGATAAAATTCGAAACAAATTCAAAAAAATCAAAAAAAATCGAAAAAATTTTAAAAAATTCGAAAAAATTCAATAAACATTCCAGAATAATTCAAAAAAACAAAGAAATTCGTATATAATTTTAAAAAATTCGAACGAATTCGAAAAATATGCTAAAATTATTCGAAAAATTCAAAAACATTCAAAAAAATCGAAAAAAATTTAAAATATTCGAAAAATAAAAAAAAAATTTTTAATATGAAAAAATTCGAAACAAATTCGAAAAATATTCAATGAATTCAAAGAAATTCGAACATATATAAAAAAATTAGAAAATTATTTTAAAAAACACAAGAAATTTTGAATAACACTCGAAAAAAATTCAAAAAAATTCAAATAATTCGAAAAAAATTCGAAAAAATTCAAATAATTCAAAAAAAAATTCGAACAAAGTCAAACAAATATTGTTTTAAATTAGACAAACTTCAAAAAAATTTCGAAAGAAATGCAGAAAAAAATTCGAAACATATTTTAAACAATTAAAAATTAACCCACCGATTCTTTGACAACGGGAGTTTACAATTAATTAAAAACATTCAACTTTGAATGCACATAGTGATCTTAGTAAAAAATAGCGGAGCAGATCTTGACGTGATTTTGAACTGCTCCGCTGAGATAGCCAATCACGTCAAGTCTGTTTTCGTACCCAAAGACCCCTCGAAAAGCGTTTTAAGTGTAATAGAAATTTAGTTTAGGGTGTAATCTCGAGGTATTATGCAAAAAGTCCGGGGTCAGTATCACTGTTTGGAAAATATCGCCCAAATTGCGAAAAATGCTCTGCTGAAATAGGCAGTCACGTCAAGTCGATTTTCGTACTCAAAGACCCCTCGAAAAGTGTTTTAAGTGTGATAGAAGTTTAGTTTAGGGTGTAATCTCGAGGTATTATGCAAAAAGTCGAGAAATCACTATTTGCTATAATATCCTAATTCTACAATGTTAGGCGTCTCAGTTGACATACATAGTGTCTTATAACAGCTATATAAATGCTCTAGCCTTTTTAATGACGTTTTGAAGTTAAAAAACGGACTCGAAAGTTTTAATTACGATGCTTTTTCTCATGAGATGTTTGTACAAAGATATTTATATGTACAAACATCTATGTTCACTGCTATATGCTAACGAAACATAATTATTAATTTACTAATTTTAAGCTACGTATTGCATTTTTCTACATTTTTTAAAATTATTTAATTTTGTCTACTAAATGTATTTGAAGCTGGAATTATATATGTTAATTAATTAACATGTAATTTAAGTTAAAGTATAAATAAATAAATGTATATATTTAAAAAGTATTCTTTAATTATTCAGATATTTTTCAGGTTATAATACTGGCCTATTATTATTATCG
>JABFPB010006646.1:0-11807 GCA_022817645.1 Ceratoteleas bidentatus | reverse complement strand
CTTTATGAAGCAAGATGACACTTATTCGTTTTGTTTTTAAAAGCATCGTTTTTAAAAACAAAACGATCGTTTTGTGTTTTAAGATTAGGTTGGAAAAGTTGGAAACGAGTTTTCTAATTACCTTTAATTTACTTGTGTTAAATATATTTTCCTAAAAGTTTGATTAAGTTGACCAAATTATTACGTGTATCAACATTACTATTTAATTTTAAATTTTATAAGTCAGTTTGTAAACTAAATAGTATTACTATTAAAGGAAAATTATAATTAACAAAACAATTCACATTCCACATTACACAAATATAGCATATGCTCTTTGCAGAAGTTACGATATTTAGTTTGTTTTTATTCCATAAAATTGTATTTTAGTTTGAATAATCAATGAGAAATATTTTTTTAAATTAATTGATTTTTTAAAAGTCATTCGAATGAATTGCGATGTAAATCAACGATTTCATTCCCTTAATTTAAATCATAACAACCCTATAAACAATTGGAATGTATTAAAAATTGTTGAATAATATGTCTAAGTCTAGTGACAATTATCAAACCAATGTTTCAAAAAAAAAATAAATAAATAAATAAACAACTATAGTACAAACTGAAAAATCATTAACAGAACAGTGCTATACTATGTGAAATGAAAGATTTAATCATACATTTCCACTTACCTATCAATCAAGTAATTTTTACCAGACAATTTTTTTCCTTGTATGTAGCCCGGCTGAATCGAGTCATTTCAAGTTTGGGAAGATTCATTTC
The DNA here is from genome assembly GCA_022817645.1 of Ceratoteleas bidentatus. NCBI lineage: Eukaryota > Metazoa > Arthropoda > Insecta > Hymenoptera > Scelionidae > Ceratoteleas > Ceratoteleas bidentatus. The sequence continues at coordinate 11,045 of JABFPB010006646.1, read as the reverse complement.
CAATGGAACCAATACGGAACGTAAAATATATGTATAATATATTACATGCTATGTTCTATACGGACGATAAACAGTAAGAACCCAGAGCGATGACTCGATTGAACCGGGACCACTTGACCGAATAATTTGTAAATAATAAACGGCGAGACGTTGTTCGCCGGCGTCGAGGGCCCCGTGCTAAAAAGTATCGCGTGGATGTGATTTTCTCAGGTATGAAATTCGTTTTTAATTCACCGCTTCGAATGTTCACGTGTTCTTTTGAGCCGCCGCGGCGACGCGCGGATCCGCGACCACTCACACGTATCTCTTCATTCTACTCCCTAATGTAACCGATATGAACGATTAATACTAGTAATTACGACGGTAACATTAATTCTATGAATATTAATATCGATGATAATATTGGTAGTTCCGATAATAACGTTTACGGTAACAACATGCAACAACAGCAAAAGAATACGATTCTTAGAGTTAAGCTATTTAGTTTGTTCTCGTCAGGAGTTTGACCAAAACCGAGTTACGCCAACACATCAATTCCCGGTGGTTGTGGACTGCAAAACTAAATAGACACACGCGGTGTGTACAGAAGTATTTATTCGAGTCGAGCCTCGTATGCTTTTCGCGCGACGCATTGTTCACGGATTTATGTAAATTTTGTTGTTGGAAGTAATACTATTTTTTTAGACGAAACAATTTTCTTAAACGAATTTCACGTATCGAAGGGGGAAGATGGGAATGTGGGGAGAGTGAAGTTGATGAAGAGAGAGAGAGAAAAAAATAGTAGACCGCAGATGGCGCGCTTGCAGATAATTTGCGCGAAAGCAACTTTCTAGATCAAATTTCGCATCCAAGCGTTTTTCTAGGCGAAGCTATTTGTAAGCCGAATATCCGTGTATGGAGTGTGTGAAGGAGAGAGAGAGAGAAGATGCGTCACCCACACACACAGGAGCAATACGTACACGTGTGCAGATTTGCCACGGTTGGGACATTCAGTCCAAATTCAGCTCAAAGCACGTCACGAATAGAGCACCAGATTTCCCTCCAAACGCAAATTCCGGGAATCTCACCGAAGGGTGAGATAGAAGTCCCAAATGTGGCAACTTCTGTGCAGACCCACACACGTACACGCATTGTAACACATAAGAGTGGCGGTGAATTTGAAGCAACTAGGAAGATACATTATATACTTAACGCGAAGTCTAGTTCTTACGTCTGCTCGTTGCAAAGAATTATGCTACATTCATATTTTAGCATAACTACCATATGTACCACGTAGTCTACGATAACGAAGTTCTGAGTAGTTAAGCCGGTGGCGAGCGTGCACTACGATCGAAAACGTAAATCCGCATCCGTTCCGTTCTGTTATTACCCTGTCCTCGTTGCCAACCAATCTGTACATAGTCGAAGAAAAATCGAAGCACCCGATTTGGCGCGGAACGCATTCCATTTTTCTTCTCACGACCTCTGTTAGGTTCGGACCGTCGTTTTTTTTCTTTCTCATCTACTCAAAGCGCCATCAATGTTCTTTCCATCCCTAGGAAGAAACGGCTGGATGTGGCTCTTGGACGTTTAGTTACTAGATACAGACAGGCGATTAGTGGACCGTATATCTATATAGTTACAAAGATTCATAGTAACCATCTACGATTAGGTACACACAAGTTTGCCTGGTTTGCTACAGCATCGATATGTAGACATAGACCATCCACAACTCGCATCCAGCCTATTCCTAAGGACTGGTTTTCGATCACAGTGAACTTTTCCGTACTCGTAAGAAAAATACGTCCTTCGAAGTCTGGGGGGAGTGGAAAAACGGCGCGCAACTGATATCGTGTATTGTCTGCAGCAAACTCTCATGGTGTCACAATTTCAGAAACGAGCCGGTTTGTGTGATGAAAAAACGATACAATATGTTTCATGTGTTCATGCTAGGCAAAAGAAGTACATATTTACCGTTTAAGCGAAAACAAGCAAAACCGTTGAAACTCAATGCGAAAAAAGTAAACGGGACAAAAGTTTCTTCACTATAGTGACTCGATGGTTCCAGGGGTGGGGTGAGCTGGGGGTGGGGGGGAGTTGGGTTGTCGGGACAAATTCAATTCGCAATTTCCACGCGGCTGCTCGGCTGGGCCGGCGCGTTGACCGTTCCCCGCGGAAGACTCTCTCGGATGGGCATTATATCGAGTTGTTGCGAGTTCCCCGACGGCGACGGCGCGCGGGAGCCCCGGCAACGTTGTACAAATTGCACCGAGACGAAACTGGCAGGGCCGAGACGTACCACGAGATAGAAACGAGATATAATTTTGATAACGATGTATAAACGAGGTTCGACGTTCTTCATTAGCCAACGCATTTGGTTCGCCGGCTCCCGTGGCGCGGCGCCACGTGTCAAGCGAAAGGGCGCGTCCAGGCGAGCAGCGCCGCGAGCTTCTGGGCATTTCATTCATCCGTCGAGGGGTTGCTTTTCGGGACCACTTTCTGGCGAGGAGAAACGGGCGAAAAGGGGAAATAGTGTTACTGGGGGGAGGGGGGGAACCTCTTCGTCATCGGCCGCAAACCTTACGACGCAGTAGTAATAATTTGACGATCGGAAAGCACAAAGGTCGCGTAGCCAGTGTGTTTCAATGTGTTCATATTAGAAAGGCGATATTTACAATAAGGGCGAAGCAAGAGATACCTAGGCGAATCGTCACTATAGTGACCACGATGATTACACTTTTATGACAATGCAGTCAACGTACGACAGTGTGTAGCGTGTATCGGAAAAAGTTTGGCAGCGGGGTCTGAAGGGAATGGTCCAGACTGGTGGGAGAAAACAGTTGAGGAAGAAGGAGTGAACAGTAGCGCCATCTGTAGATGAGGAATTGTTCATAAAGGAGAATGGTGACTAAAACAACAGTTAAAATCGATTAGAAATCATTAGATATAGAAAATTGAGATTACTGTTAAAATGTATATGCAAATCACAATCCATTCATATAGGCATCAATATTCCTAGACCAAACTCTATAAAAAGTGGAAAACTACCTTTTTTATTAAAAAAAGCCTCTGAAGAAAATTCTGAAGAAACGATACCATCCAAACAGAAGAAAGGATGAAATGGATAAAAAGTTGTGAATAAACTGTCCTCCAGTCGAGACCTTTCAACTAAAGACCCCGCCGCACTTGGCAAACGTATTTCCCTTGTCAGTCATCATCTTACTATGCCGATAATACTAATTTTTTCGATCAGGAAGCACAAGGTACATGTAGCCAGTAAATGTGTACTCATTCTAATAGTGTTCTACGTATAATTAACAATATATTATCGGACGATAGTTAGACACACTAGTGCTATAAAGTGTATATGTAAATGTATACGTCGGACAAAGCGTGTGACCCCGACCGCAGCGCCATCTCCCAACAGACACCCCGGTCGTCCCAAAGGAGCGCCACCTTGCGGCCACTTTGCTCGTCTTCTGGTTCAAACGCAGTTCGAGTTCTTCGACAAATTATAATAGATTATTTCCACAGCCCCGAAGGTGGCGCCACCGGGATCCATCGTGCAATCGAACCAGCCCAGAATCGGGGTTCCACGCGGTTCGTCCATATGCAAATATATATATAAATATATTATGAAAAATATATATGTTCCTTAGAATTAAGGTAACGAACCTTGTAAAGGTACTCGACTGGAGCTGGCGCGCCGCGCGCATGCGCGAAAATGCTCAATGTTGACCCCCCCCCTTTCGTACATAGCAATCTAGACTCTAATCCACCACGAATGGTCGAAAAGTTGCACTCTCGTCGTACAAAAAGCAAAGTCAAATTGCCCAGAGGGCGGCGCAGTGGCGAGCCAGCTCCGGGTTTTTTCGGAGAGACGTACCGGGATTTCCGACTTACTGTGGACTCATCACGCAGTAACGCCTACCTTTCGGCCTTACTTTTTTACACGAAAGAAAGAAAGAAACACTGTGCGCTTAAGTTTTATTCCTGCATTCCTCCGCAAATTAAGGAAGAAGAAGACGAAGGTGTCGACGAAGAGGGAGAAGAAGAAAAAACGCGAAAGAAATATCTATATCAATGTTATCCAAAAGCGACGAAGTAATAACGGGAAAAAGGACGCGAAAATCAGTAATAAGACGACGATGTAAAAAGGACACAGGAGCACTCATCTACTACTACTACTACTACTTGCAACCTATCCGCGAACTTTCTGGCCTCGAACCTTGCGTGTTGCGATTGAGGGAGGTGTGCGTTTAAGGACAGAAATCGGCTTTTGTTGCACTCGTCGGGCGATGCACCGAGTGGATCTCAGGCACGGAATCCGTCCCTACCAGCGGGGGTTTCGAGTCCGCAAAATTTCCCGAAAACTTCTTGGATACTTCAATGACCTCTGAAGGTCAAAGTGGGAAGAAGGAACCTATCGCTGGTAGGGGTTCCAGCGAAATTGCCGCAACTCCTGGTGTCAAACGGGTCAGGCGGGTTCCGGAACAGGGGTTCTTCCGGCGAAAATAGCGAAAAACTCGAGTCCGATTCTGCCGTCAATTGTACCGTTACAAGTAGGAAATAGTAGTTAAGGTTCCAATCCGTCCGGACACTCGGCCTGACCGGAAAGGCCGCGGGGGAAAAGTGGTCTGGTGGGACCACCGGAATTTGGACAAACACCACAGAGAAAACATTATATTAGGCAATAGTTTGCAGCAAAGCATATTTAGGACCAAGATTCCGTAAACATAAGTCACCCTGGATCCGCTCTGGTCCCACCTGAACCACCCTGTACGAATCGTCTCTTGTAAACTAGCGCCCCCTGTACAGTTTCCTCCGCGGGTTTTCCTTTCTCAGTGTACATAGAAAACTCGTTTTGTAACTCGAGCCAGCGGTCCACTCGGGTCAGCGCCACCTAACCGTTTTTATACGTAGACCCCTGACCATTTAGTTAGGCAGAATTGCAAGAAGAGGTCTGCGTTTCGGAGAAGACTCTGGGTCGGCTGTGAAGATGGAATTTCGGATGGTCGCAGTCCATCGGGTCAGGGTCGAAATTGTTATTTTTGTATCGGAATTAGTTTCTGCTGGTTCATTGCGATGTGCCCGAATTCCGAACCGCGTTGTTTTGTTGAATGCAAGCATGCTCTTTTGTATATCCGATCGTACGTCAACGGACACCCAATCACCGTTTACTTAACCGCCATTGGCCGTTTACGAGAATTCCCGGCTGACGCATTTCCGTGTTCCCCTCTGACCCCCAATGATACTATGTCTTCGAATCGATGACGTCGAAACTGGTGATGGCGCGTCGCGAGTCGCAAGGATTTTCGTAAACGCTCACTGCGACACCTCGCGGCACGAACGCGACGTAACAAAACGATTAGAAATTATTGGATTGAGAATAGACGGCTATTATACACGGGATTTCGACTATATTCTGTTACACATTTTCGACTGAAAACTGGATCCTAAAATAAATTCGTGAAAATCTGAACTGCGTTGTTTGTCCCTTCCCGTTTCAGGTAGGAAATTGGAGGGAGTTGAAGACATTGGTGAAGAATTGATTAAAGAGTTGATTAAAATATTAATTTATTAAAATTAATAATTTGAGCATCGATGCGACACAATTAAGGGGGTGAATTGTTTCCTAAGTTGCGTATTTACAGCATTACACAGTTCTATTATTTAAAATAAGGTAAAGTTCCTAGTCATTCAGATCAATCTTTTCTAGATCATCTTTTAGATCATCAAAATGAAAAGCCGCGTAGATTCCATTTTTCAGGTAATCTACTGCTTTATTTGCGAGGACACACTCGCCACCGAAAGCTAAGTTGTACTCTTGTTCACACTTCTTCATGAACTCCACTGCTCGATCGTGATTATTCATCCTTATTGCTAGTTGGCACATATAATGATACAGATTACCAAGTTGCTCGTCGTGATCATTGTAATAGTATCTGGAATAATTGCAATAATAATAATATCGTTGGAGTAAAAGTTGTTCAAGTGCAACAGCAACATATCAACTTTATTATAATACTGTTCAAAAGAAAAAACGAACCACTAGGAAGAAACCCAACATTGTTCAACTTTTTAAATCCATATAAATTGGCCAGATTTGAACAAATGTTAATGCATTTTTGGAGTCCGAGAAATATGAAGTCTCATGTATAAGGTCATCTGTGATAACGGTCTATCTTAACCATTCAGATGGTCCGTCGGAAAAACACTCACAAAATGGAGAGTAAATTTGAAAAGCCCATCACTTCGGGCACAATCATTGGAGGTGTTTCAATTTTTGTAAACTTTATCAGAAAATGTTCACCATTCAGTTTGGTAAGAAATGGGGATTTTGTGATTTTTATAGTGGTTCGTTTTTTCTTTTTAACAGTATATTTGCCGGAAATTTTTTAAACATGGCCTTAATAATTAGGAAATGATAATAAAAATAGTAAAAGAACCAAAAAACGTACTGGTACGACTTAACAAATTCAATTCCATAATTATACAGCACTGAGGTTTGTGAGTACTTCGCAAATCTAATGTCTACCAGTGGCAGGAAGAATAAGTGCCTCAAAGTGATGATCCTCTCCAGATCATGCCGATGCAGTAGCTGTTTCTGCCGTTTATAAACTTCTTGTCCAAAAGTGTATCCTACAAAATAATACAATTAATTAACATTCGATAATCAGTTCACGCAATAAGAGTAAATGAAATTTGTTGAAAGATGTCGCACCAGCAGCTATAGGATTGGACAAGAACAGAACATTCTCGCAGAACAAGACTGTTATTTTTTCTCTCCTCTCTTCCGTCATAGGCGCTTTACATTTGCTGCAATATTGGTTTTCCATCGAGAACGGTTGGTCGCATTTATCATTTGGACATTTAATTAATGGTTCCTTCAAACACGTCTTGCAATTGCAGTTAAAACGAAAGTAGTGATTGTTGACGTTAATCCTCACTTCTCGAGCTACTAATGGATCATACAGTCGGATTCGCAACTGCAAAATAGTACAAATTTGTAACAAAAAATCTACCCTGGCAATTTTTGTTTAAAACATGACTATTTTATACCTTGGTAACATCGTAACTGGGCATAGCTACTTTGGAACGAAGAAACATTTTCTTGCCCTCAAAGAAGATAGTCGAATTTGCATCGCAGTCGTGTTTTACCAAGGCCAAGTTCAAATAAATCCCAACCCCAATGTAGCATCTCTTAGATTCGTCTAAAGTAAAACGCCGAATCCAGATGAGATTCGCGTAAACCTTGCAGAAAATGTCGACAAAGTCATCCTCGCTCATTCTTTCTTCTGCGTCAAACATGGTCTTATAATTTCCAAGCAACACTGGAAGTTCACGTTGTATAATATCTATGTTCAAAATTAATTCTCTATCTGAAAGTAGAAAACACGGTGAATGAATAAGTGCAATGTTTTTTTTTTTTTTTTTTTTTTTTTTTTTTTTATTGACATGAGTGATTTAAGTACATAAATAAAACACAGACAAAATTCTTACCCTCTATCAAATCATTGAAAACCATGTACTTGGATTTGCTGTAATATCCCCTTTCTTCGTGTCCCTTTTTTTGCAGTTTTAGAATAAGCTTAAGCATAATTCGAGTGAAGGATCCTCGTTTGTGGCCGATCAGTTTTTTCAGTCTTGCGCATTCTTTTTTGTGTCCGCCGCTCTTCCACGCGGAGACTTGACAGTCTTTGCTGCAGTAAAATACTTGTTGACAGGACGCACATCTTTGCAAGTCCTCTCCTCTGGAGCATTAAAACTATTGCACTGATTTCAGATTGGAAAGAGATAATTCCTTATAAAATAGCGGTACCCTGGGTCAACGAAAATTCTATCCCGAAAGAAAATATTCGGGATAGAAAATATCTATCCCGAAAGTCTACAAGAAATGTGAGCAAGATAGAAATACACTTTTGCCATTAGTTAAAAGAGGCAACGGTATACGAAAAGCGAACGTACTTTATGGATAGCCCTTAAGTAATTTCAAACATAAATATGTTTTATGACAATAACAAATTTTAACTTATTACTTTTAAGTTTTCAGAATTTTCGGAGATTAAAATAACAATTGAACATTTGTCCACTGTTTTATGTCTAAAGTATGAATGTTAAACTATTCAAAAATACAAAAATTGTTGAATAATCACTCCAGTATTTCGTTATATTGCAAACTTATAATACATTTGATACATTGCGGTGATGAACCGAAGCGACTAACGTCATCGGTTTATCATTGCGGAGTTGGGAGTTCAAGTCTCCGTGTCGACAAGTTTGGAAACAAACCAAATTGCTTAGAAAAATTTTTTAATTCTTCTTTCATCTCTACATTAAAGGCAAATTACAGTCACATCAAATTCAGATTTTCAAAGTCGCGCTGGTTCTCTAACGTTTTCGGAAATTATACTTGCATCCATAAATTAATGTTGTAAAAATACACTTTGTTTTTTTTTACAACAACGAATCGAAAAAAATTTCCGAAATTCCCCGGAATTTTAAACACGAGACTCACGAGACTTTGGGATTATGTCCTCCTCCCAATATCAGTTCCAAAATCGCACGTTTTTAAAGCATACACTTTACGTTTTAGAAACATTTCCTCAACGTTTCGGTTGGGTTTAGGTCTTTGAAAAGTCCGATATATGAAATATCCAAACTCTCTATTTAGACATGATAAACACTGTTTTTTCAAGAATGTGCAAGTAAACGGTATACGTACGTCATTAAATAACAATTGTGACAAACGGCCGAATCATATGTTGTCGAAACATCGCAGATAAAAGGCTCGGCTTCGAAAATGGGTTGGTAGGCGTCCAAGAAATCACCGAGCTCCAAGTGCGCTTTCGTCATGTTGTAAAAAGATTTGGTAATAATAATAAATAAAATAATTATTAAAAGCGTGGGAAAACTAAAGTTTGCTAGAACTGGAGTTTCCGAAATTCGAAGCTGCGGCGGCGCACAGGATAGACATACTGCTTTAAAAACACGATGCGACCTATATCGGGAGGAGTCGCGTCGGAACCAAAATATTTTGGCATTAGGCGAAAGTTTCGCAGTGGACACCGTTGAGCGCTTGTTTTCAGAGAATCGAATGAAATCTCCCGTTATTCTTTCTGCAAACCTTTTACTTAATGAAAAGAAATTTGATAGCTTCCAGAAGGATTTTTATATTTAGAAATGGCTTTGTAAAAATTAAATCTCTGAACAAGTCTGAAAACTATTCTGAAAAACTATGAAAAACTCTGAAAACCTCTAAAAATCTCTAACAGTATCAATTTTAAGAGATTTTCAGAAATTTTCAGAGATTGTCAGAGTTTCGAACTTGTCAGTTTTATACAGAACTCTGAAAATCTCTGAAAAACTTGTAAAATTGTGATTATCAAAGGTTTTCAGAGTTTTTCAGAGATTTTGAGAATGTCCATTTCTACTAGGGTAGGTTTATTAGGATTTTGCTGCGAAACCAGATTTATCAAAGGGTAGTTAGCTGAATTAGAGTGGTAAAAGATGGAAAAGGCATTCTGTTGAAATGAATAGAAATTTAGACAGTTTTGATTGTGTGGTTGCAATGCAGTTTTATTGATACAGTAGATATACATATTTGTATACATAAATGAAATTTCGGAAGTTCAATTGATATGTTATTTTGCGATTGCGATGTCATAATGAATGTTATACAGTCTCGTGTAGGAAATTGTGACCCATACCATAGACATCTTCAACAAAAATAGGCACATTTTACACAAACTTATTGTGACGAACTTGTGAAAATGAAATCTCTGAAATTTTTTTTTAATGTTCTGAAAACCTCTGAAAATCGCTGAATACTTCTGAAAACCTCTAAAATCCTTAGAAAACTTCTCAAAATTGGAACTGTCAGAGTTTATCAGATATTTTCATAGAAAACTCTGAAATTCTCTGAAAAACTATGATAGGCCCAATTTTTCAGAATGTTGAGAGATTTTCGGAGATTTTCAGAGGTATTAAAACATTTTCAGGGGAATTCAGAAATTTTCAGAGGTATTCAGAGATTTTCAGAGCATTTTCAAAGATATTCAGAGATTTTATCTTCTCATCTCCTGTTTTGTCAGTTTAAATATAAAAATTGTTACATTAAGATGCTAAAATACTTCTTTATTGCTTTTGAACTTTGTCTAACAAAAATTGAAGTTGATGAGTTTCGTTTAAAGTATCGGTTCAAACCAACATGTTTTTACACATTCTAGTTCTCTTATTTTTAATCGCTTTCAACATTTTACTGTTTATTAGCCAAACATTGAACTTCCCTTATAGAAATAAATACAATTACAAATTATAGAGACCGTAATTCTCTGAAAATTCTCTGAAACACTCTGAAACTCTCTGAAAACCTCTGAAAATCTCTGATAAAGTCTGACACCATTATTAAAAAATGTCATAGATGGGACTTGAACCCACGACCTGTGAAGCAGAAGTCTGGAAGTATAACTACTTCGCCAAAGTTGTTATACATTTAAGAGTGATCCAAAAGTTTTACCTCAAATTTACGTTTTTTTATAGTAGTATCAGAATTTATCAAAGATTTTCAGAGCTTTTCAGAAAGTTTCAGAGTTTTGCAGAGAATTACGGACTCTGTAATTTAAGTCAGAAAAACTCTGACAATCTCTGAAAATCTTTCATAATTGGAACTGTCAGACTTTCTCAGAGATTTTCAGAGTAATTGTCAGAGTTTTTCAAATTATTTCAAAGTTTTTCTGAATAATTTCCAGACTTCCAGAGTTTTTCAGACTATTTATTTCAACAAGTGTTCTCCATACAATATAACTAACAGATTCGGACGCACCTCCACTGCATCTTTGCAGAATCCGCAGTGTCCATCACATTTCCATCTCATTTACGAACCATTCTACATGGACCTTTCCTTACTTTCCATTTCTCACCCCCCCCTTCCCACCCAACCCCCCACGAACCACCACAACCACAACCTTATCACGGGGGTTAATTTTACCCCCTACACTCCACATCCCCCACCCACCCACCCCAAAACATTTTCCAAAACTTTATTGCAATCACCCCCCACCCCG
>JABFPB010006645.1:0-11801 GCA_022817645.1 Ceratoteleas bidentatus | reverse complement strand
GTGTAATTCTGAAATATGTAAGACAGCTAGTCACTTCCTATAAGAGCTAATGTAATTTTCGGTAACTTTGTCAATTTATATCTCATCTTTTAGCGACACAACTTCATTGATATTCGGTAAAATAAAATTAATCATATTAATCTATATCCGAGTAAATTTTCATGCATTTCCTAATACATATGTATCGTGATTGTACAACCTTAAATTTATTTGTAGGAATATTATCATCTACTACTGACACAATTTAGTAAACACTTGTAGAAACAAATCTTTGAATACCTTTGAAAAATAGTTTGAAAATCTGTTAAAACTGACTAAAAATTACACTCTGACGTTTCATTTAAAAAAATGGTACCATTAAGAAACCATAAAAATTTCTCAAAATTGGAACTGTCACTGTATCTCGCATCAACTTTCAGAGCTATTCGAAAACTTTTCAGCATTTTAAGAATTGTTAGATTATTTAACAGAGTATTTCGCAAATTCATTTCTGCAAACTCATTTATTTGATTCCCTTACTACAACTATGAGCTCGTTATCAGCTATCAAAGTAAACAGCAGATAAAAGTCAGATTAGCTCACTCCGTAACGCACAAACCTCCTGTCTCCAACTTCCCGAGTTCAAATCTTCGCCAAGGAAATTTTTTCATTCACCACGACGTCCATTTGACCTCCCTTTCCATCCTTCGCAAAATCAAGAACACAATTCACAAGCTGATATAAAAACTCAACCCTACGAAAAAAAATCTCATACGAGTATGAGAAATTGACACCTGACTTCTGATGCAACTCTCATGAGATCTCATATGAGTTCTGGCATCTCATATGATTTCTCACTTGGGATCCCAAATTATTTCCCATGAGATTTCAAGCGATTTCCCATATGAAATCTCACATCTCCTGAGTTCTCATATGAGAAATCCGGTCAATTGCACTTCTGAGAACTCACATAAGATTCGTTCATAACTAATCCAAAACCACTCATCCCAATCCTTTTTCCATTCACACCATCTCCCGCCTCAACCCTTTCGCTCTCCGCGCAACGCCGCCGCCCCATTGGCTCATTCCCCTCTCGCCACGGTCCCCTCCCTCCCCTCCTTCATCCGTCGCGATCTCGCGGCGCGAGTGGGCGCTCTATCACCCCGTCGTCCGTGCGCGAGCCAGTGAGTCACAGCTCTCGGACCGCCGTGGATCCGTGTATGTGCGTGACCGTTGCGCCGCGACCCCGCGACCGTCGGTGCTTGCGCGTGGCGTCGAAGCGCTCGCGGCGCGCCGCCCGCCGATGATGATGTGAACCGCGCCTCGCGCACGACCTTCCCCGGAGTGGCGCGCGCGCTCGCCCGAGCCGCGGGGATGACGTAAGAGGAGCGTGACGTCGACGCGTCCGAAGCAATGCGGAACCTCGTCGGGATATGCTGCTTTCTCTGGCGGAGTCTGCCGACTCTCACCGCTCACCCGCTGAACCCGGACACCTGGTCGAGTGGGTGTTTTTCGGGGGGACCACGAGGGGGCGCGCGGAAAAGGGCCTTTGCGCTTTGTCAACAAACGCGATTGTCAGATGTCATTGCGCAGACACTTTCGCCTCGGGGAGGGGGCACGGGCGTTTTGTTGACGATGGGAATCGGTTGACGATCGGGGAGGAGGTTGGATCGGTAGAGGAGATTGAGATAGAGATTGGGAAATTGGGGGATTTGGATGGAGGGTGTAGAGTGAGATTGGAGGGTGGGAAAGAGAGGAAGTTGGGTGGTGTGTGGAAAGTATTGTGCTGAAAGCATATTGACAGTGTTGGTTTAGTTTATTCAGGGATATTTGTGTAATATTGCATATTGCAATGGAGACATATTGCAAACTTTCAGGTTCAGTGGGAATTGGAGTAGATTAGAGAGGAATGAATTGCAAAATTGTCGGGATGTTGCTTTATTGTGTTGCTAATATGTTGGGTTTCATTTGGGAAGTTTAAGGGTAAAATTAGAGGATATTTTAGGAACTACTGAAGATGTGATTAGGTGTTAGATGCGAAATTCTATGGAAAAAAGTCCAGATTGGCAATGAAGAAGACTAATCTTCAAATTAGATAGTAATCTAATTTGAAAATTTAAATGGTAGAATGTATACAAACTTTTGAAAAGTTGAATTTTTCACTGCCAGTGTGAATAATAGACTTTTTCTTCCTAACCATTGATTAAAGTATAATATTACTTATTGTAAGACTTTCATCTATACTGTAAAATTATAATACTATATATTGTAAAAAAAACTGAATGCATTGTAATCTTAATCTACAAGTTTATAGGAAATTTCACTGGGAGTTTGTTTCCAGTAGATTTTACTACAATTTCAATTTTTTATTTTCTGGGTATAAGATGGAATTACTTTTAAGGGTTTATATGAGACAACTAACCAGAATAAGTAATTCATGAGGAAGTAATTGTATTTGTAAACAGTTTTTTTAATAACAGTTTTTTTTTTTAATTGTAGTTGGAAGTAGAGTATTTTTGAGATGCATCATTTAAATATGAGATTAATTTGTCATATCCGGTGGATTATTCTACGGTGTTCATGAGTGATATATTTCCACTTTCCCATATTAAATTGAATATTACTTTTCACAGACATTTTCAATACCCCTTTGCAATCTTTTTAAAACTGATTTTAATGTGCAAAAATGACCATGTGCTCAGCACTATTAGGTACTCTCAATGTAAAGTTTGACTTCATTTTGTATTTTATAATATAGTACTTTATATTTAAAGTATCAGTAATTAATTTGCTAATAATCATTTTCACAAAATAATTATACAATGAGAAACAAACATATTTCTAAACATAAATCACAAACAGTATTTTTTTCTCTGCCTTTCATGTCAATTATTTAAATAAACTTTTACATAAAACAGTTTGCATATAAACTTGTTACAATTTTGGAAACTGATTAAATAATTCAATAAATGTACATACCATTTTCCAGCTGATTCATGCATATTGAACTTAATCGCAGTAGTACCTTAAAGTCGATCAAGAAGAAGTGGACTATGAAAAATTCAATCTAACAATCTTGTAGTTGAAGAACAGCAAATGCGTATGTTTATCATTCTGATTGATTTCCATCCCACATCGAAAGCAGTAGTAGATTTCAATTACAGAATTGAATAAAATAGCAAAAGTAGGCTTCAGATTTTATCTTTGGAATTGAATCTTTCAAATTACACCTCTGTATTACAAGCCAATTAAATGTAAATTTTATATATATATATAAAACAGTAATGCAAAATGTAGAAAAAAGTTTCCTATATTCTTGAAAAAATTTCAAGATCTTTTACTAAAATAAAAAAGTATGTAATTATTAATATCTTAAATGCCTCAACTCGTGCATGAAATATGAATATTCAAAGCATAAATCTTTGAAAATTGTAATCAATTTTTATATATATAGTAAAAACTTTAAAACTTTTGTTTGGATTTTTATATTCATTCGTCTTTCTTGGTAGCTTGTCAAACTGACTGCATTTCCCGGATAATGACGTCTCGGGGTGTAAACAATGTAATGGGACTCGGCAATTATCGTGGGTTGTATGGGTAGACGCAGTTACGTGGATGAGGAATTGAAACTGGCGTTCGGATTCGGTAATGGACGTTGATTGGCGAAAAGCGCAATCGCAGTTGTACGTCAGTTTGGCTGCACTTGAGCAGAAAAACAGGCCCGATGAAAAACACCTTGTAACAGTTCAGGGAAACAAATGATTCACGTTTCTGACTTTGATATTTATCTTTGATTACGTGAAAGCCCTCTCTTAACATTTTACTTTCTTTTTCCTCATTTCATCGCAGTGTTTTTTGCTGAATAATTGTAAAATTAATCACTATTAAAATCCGATACTTTAGGGAAGTTTTTACCTTAAAACAGATCACAAAATCTGACTTGTTTGTCTTCATTTGTGTACAGCTCTTTACCTTAATTTTGTTCAATTAAAAATTAAATTAAAATTTTATAACTGAATGATTGTACAAAAAATTAACATGCATCTTCATTAGAATTGTGAAATGAACAGTAGAAAGTATTTCAGAATTACACATGATAAGATGAAATTGTTTTCCAATTAAAAATACACTTTTATTAGACACATAATAATAATAATAATAATTATCCAATAAATATCCAATTAAATTTTGGTAAATATTAACTGTACGTGAATTAGTTTTAATCAATAAAACTTTTATTATATGCCTCTTGGTAGGATGAATCACATGGCTATCTCCCAGGAATATACACCTATTAATGTTGGGTCTGATTGAATCTAACAATGGAATTAATATAAATGAATATTCAAATTAAATTTATTAAATTGATTGCAACCATTCGTTTCACGATGACAAATTAAGAATCCATTAAGCAACACTATGGAGGATGTATCACGTTCTTATATGTGAAATAAAAGAATTTAATTAGCAAATTGCTTAATTAAGGAACACGTCACTACGAAACAACATTGTTTTTATTTTGCACGTGGAGATAAACGATTTCTATCTGTTTCCCGACTATTTATAGGATGAGAATTATTGCTGCATTGTAAAAGCCTCAAACGACTGGCATTTTCTATTTTTATTTTTTTATTTTACACTATCGATTGTTTATTGACAATGTCGGTTTTGATTAGCTAAATATTATTTTCTGTAATAATAAAAAAAATGATGAGTAATAATAATATTGTTTATTTTTATAGAAACAGATAATTCCTACTGGGAGCTTTATTACACTATTGGATTATTGGGGATCACTGCAACTGCATTCACATTGGTCGGATGCTTATGCTGTCGCAGGAATCGACCAAAAGGTTTTCAGGTATGTAAGAGGCATTTATTTATTTGTTCATTATTCAAGAACACATACCTAAGCCACTGAGACTGCAGTTGTGTGGTTCGGTATCGCATGATTAATTTAACTGAAACAGATATTTCTGACTCATGTTACATACTTCCTCAAATTGAATTGTAGTTGTGTCTTACAAAACAAGACTTGAAAGCAAACAATAAATTGGTTTGAAACAGTCGTATTTAAAAATATTTTAAGTTAAAATTATGTTTAGTTTTTTGCTTCAACATTTGTTCAGATGTAAAGGATGTAAACTGGATTTGTATTAAAATAATTACTTGAAATGTTTTCGTTCTGCATTAATTTCCATATTTTTTTTATTAAAAAAATATATTCCTGATATATTCCTAATATATTCGAGATTTATTCCTAATTTTTGCAATATATAGGAAATATATCGGAAATATGTTGGGAATATATTTATGTTTTTATTAGGGATAACACATTTTAAAATGTATAATAAGAGTTTTTCATACATGATGTAATTACATGTAACTTAATATTCACTTGTTAAAAAAGTATGTCGAAAAAGACACGCTTAAGGAAGTATAAAATATTTCTTCAAATTAAATTGATCAACCTCAAAATACATTCCAAAACCAATTACCAAATCTCTCCAACCTTTATCTGTTGAAAGCAGGACAAAGAGGAAAGTAACAAACAGGTAAATGTTAATCCTGCAAAGACCTTTCTTATGATTTTGGATGCAATTTTGTCGGCAAATACCGTGAACCTAATTTCATCAATTCAATCTAATAAATCTCAGGGGTTCGAACAAATTCATTTTTTTCATTATAAAATGGGAAATGAGTGAATTGCTATGCATACTTGAAATAAATTGTGAATAAATCTACTCATCGGCTCAAATTACATCAAATGATGACTGAAAATTTACAACAGTACATATCACCATTCCCATTTACAATAAAAATAAATATCAATTCATCGCCGATTTCAATAACTAATAATAACTTTCCCTTTTATTACTTTTCATTATTTACAACCATTCTATTCAAGCAATACTCATCCAACTCTGAACCCAAACCCGTCACCATCTCTGTCTACGCAGAGTTGGAAAAAAACATTAAAAAAAATATTAAAAAAAAAGTTTTATTTGATTTAATACAGTTCTTTTTGTTTAAAAAAAATGTTTAAAATCAAATAAAAACAAAATAACCAAAGGAACAAAACCGAAAAGATCAACAAGAAAGTGATTAAAAGTGTTTTTATTCAGATAGATTTATATAATATCGAAGTTTTATTTATTTCAAAGTTAATATATATTAATGTGTATTGTATGATGGAAATAACATTCATAAATAAATGACTGAAATATTCTCTGTTATTATCTTTATAATCTATCAAATGTTAACAAAAACCGGAAATTTTGTCTGAAAAATGAGATTTTACCTTGCGTTTGTTTTAAATCAATCCTTTAAAAAATCATGTTTTAAAACAAGACTTAAAACAATGTTTTAAAACAATTGTTTTAAAACATGCCAACCCTGTGTCTAGGAGTTTAAAAATGGCCCGGAGACCGGACTGCACAACTCCTTCCATGGCCTGGAACTCGAGGTGCCCCAGGGCATCAGTCCCAACGATCCGGTGCACTTCGAGCCCCTGCCCGTGGAACGCATCATCAGCGAGACCGGCGTGAAGCCCAAACCGCCACTGTCGCCATCTGTCTTCGAGAAGGATCACGACGCCGAGCGCGCCATCATCGCCGGCACCCGCCAGGAGTGGCAGAGCGCCACCGACATCCACGTTCCCCGGGAGAAGCTCAAGTACCTCCGGGAGGTGGGCCATGGCTGGTTCGGCAAGGTCGTCGAGGGCTGCATCGACCTGGCGAACCTGAAGCGCCATCTGCGCACCAGCAACGTCGTCGTCCGGATCCTTACCGAGGAGGCCACCGCGAGGGAGAAGGCCTGGTTCCTGGGGGAGGCCACGCCGTACTTCAAACTCCGCCACAGGAACATCCTCTCCCTCTTGGGGTCCTGTCTGGAAGCCGACCCCTATCTGCTGTTATTCGAAGCCTGTCCGCCAGGGGACCTCAAGGGATTCTTGAGGGTAAACAGCGATCCGCAGTCCAGAGACACTTTGACGAAGGAGAACATGCCTACGAGGATAGCCATAGAGGTGGCAGCAGGTCTCCGTCATATGCACGAGCATGGGTTCGCCCATACGGATCTGGCTGCTAGGAACTGCATGGTGGCTGCAGACCTGTCGATCAAGGTCGGGGACTATGGGACTGGGGTGGAAAAGTACCCGGAAGACTACTACGTTTTAGGGGACAGGGCCTTACCGATCAGATGGTCTGCGCCGGAGTCGCTATTGTGTACGGAGACGACAGTGGAGACTAGGGAGATCACCTTCAAAGCCAACATCTGGAGCTACTGCATATTGCTGTGGGAGATAGCGACCTGGGGAGAAAGACCGTACGATGAGTTGGGGGACGAGGAAGTGATAGAGATGCTGCTGTCTGCGGGGCCTAAGGCTGAGACGGATAGTCTCAATTTGTTGATGACTAGGCTAGAAGGGTCTCCGTCTAGCATGGTCCAAGCTATCAGGGCTGGTTTGGAACTGACACCTGAGAAGAGACCAAATCTCGCAGAGTTAAGGCACATGTTGTTGAAGGATAAGCTGGATGCTGAGGACTTCGAGCAGAGGTGGGAGAACCTGAGACCCGCCAGGGCTATGGTTAAAGAGAGAGCTAGGAGTGCCAGTCTGCAGGACCTCAGAGGCAGTGTGGACTCGGAGTGCTGGTCGAACATCATCGAGGAAAAGTCGTCCCAGCCTCAGGCCCTCTTCCGGTTGGGTCCGGAGGAGCCGATCAAGAACGTCCCGGAGGTAAAGGTGGTGACGTCTGACCACTTCCAAATGTCTGACTCCGAGACAGAGGAGGAAAGCTGGAGGGGCCGGATCGAGCGAGGCGCCTACACCGAGAAGGTCAAGCAGAAGTCCAAATCTGTGGCTGACCTGATGGTCCTCGTGTACATCGACCCGGACTCCGACGCGGATATGTCCTTGGGTCCCCAAATCTCCGAGAAGCCTCTGAAGAAGAGACCCAACATCACCGGAAGCGACGGGGACCTGCACAGCACGGTTTTGGAGGACAACTTCGACCAGGCGCTGAAGAAGCTGCGCGAGCCAACGCAGTCAAGCATCAGCGACACCTACATCAAGTCCGCGTTCGAGTCCCTGGAGAAGCTTAACCAGATGGCGCTGGAGCCTGCGGTTAAGATCGAGTTGGGCGCGCAACCTAAGGAGGCGCGGATCCCAAGCGTCTTTGTGGCCAGCTCGAAGCGGAGCTACGTGGACGAGGAGCCGGGCTTCTCGAACAACTTCGACCAGGTCAAGAGTGAGGAGGTGGACATCACGTTGTGGAACAACGCGCTGGACTCCGCGTTCGAGCGGAAAATGCCGGGCTTCCTAGAAGAGGCTGAGTTCCAGGAGTCTTCCATGCCGGCGAAGCGGGGCGACGAGACCGGGTACAACTCGTCGGACACCGTACAGCTGACGCCGTCCTCCCTCGAGAACGACGGCGAGTTCCCTCACGCCGAAAGTCCGGAGGGTCAGAAAAAACAGGGTACGATGGGCAAGTTAGTGGACGCGGACGAGGAGGAGTACAGGAAAAGGGTGTCCACTCCGGACGATGAACGTAGCTCGGATTCGGGGTTTCGGGACAAAGAATCCTGCGAAGATGAGGAGAGTCCCCTGCCCAGGTTCCCAGGGACCGTAACCAAATCCCCGAGTAACATATCAGAATCGATCCAGGAATCTGCTGAAGAGGAACAGCTGCGAATCCTTTTAGAGCTAGACACCATTCTAGATGCGGAGTACACTGGAACGCCGACGGATTCCCTGGAGTACTCCCACATGGTGTCTTCGATGCTTCAGAGCAAGAGTCCCGAGGACAAGTTAGAGGATGTAAATATAGATAGATATTCACCTAAAGACGAAGAGGAAGCAAAGCAAGAAGAGGAACAGGAGGTGGAAGAGGGAGACATCGAAGAGCCCGAGGAAATCTACAACAAGAGACTGCCCTCCAGCGATAAAGACATCAGGAACGAGGCCAACATCCTCGACATCTGCGACAAATCAGAATCCTGGCAGCTTGAGCAAAGCTCCTGCACAGACGTCACCCAGATAGAAGCGGGGAACTTGATAGCTGACTCGGAGAACGAAGATGACAGTTCGACAGTGAGCCTCAGGAGCGACAATTCGTACATATCCTTCAGCATGGATGAGGAGTTCGTGACTGCCATCAGGAACGAGCTGAGGGAGAAGCTGCCCCACGCCCAAATGCTGGTGGTAGAACCCTTGGAACCTCGCGACGAAGAGGAACCAACTTCCTTGGCGAGTGATGTCGACCCAAAGTCCTGGGACGAAGACAGCGACTCTTCGGACCAGGGAAGTGGGGTGGACATTGCTATTAGGTACAACATATACGGGGCCCAGCTCAGCCCGATTATGGAGGAGCGCGAAAGTGCTCTGAACTCGGAGTCTTTGATGTCCAAAGACGACTCCAAGGACGACTCCATTGTGTCCAGGGCTTCGGCGTTCGAGGACGACATGTTGTTGATAGATACCAGGACTAACGAAGCTTTACTTCTGGAGGGGTCCGAATGCCTTAAAGACGAGACAGTCAACGAAGAATCAAACAATGATACGTCCGACGATGAGGAGGGGGGGAACAACGAATTCGACGTGTGCAGTGCATCGTCGATGTACCCGGTGAAGAAGAGGGGAGGGATGAAAATGGGCGGGAATGGGGGGGCGCCACTGCCGAGTCCAGAGGAAGAGTCCAAGTGGCAGAAGATATCCTGCAGTTTTCCGATGCCAGCGCCAATGCAAGACGATTGCATGATGTCCACTAGTTTTGCGTCCGAAAGGGATTGGGAGCACCAAAATGAAGGGGAGGATGAGGAGGAGGACAATAGTTCGAGTTCTGGGGAGTTTGTTTGGAAGGTTGGTTTGGATGACCAGCTAATTTTCCGTCTCTGACTTCAGGTGTTTGTAACAGTGAATCAGGATACTGAACAATTTGTAAATTTCAGTAGATATCTTCACCACTTACAACCACCTGAATTCCAAAATCCAAGATTATCCAGATTACCAAATTTAACGTAACGAAATCTTTCAGCGATACGACAAATCGCGTGCAGATTTGATAGATACCAATGACCAAGATTTGGTAAGTAACGTCCAAAACGAAGATGAAGAAATGGAGGAGGAAGAAGGTCAGCCTGAAGACGAAGATGACGAAGATGAAGAAGATGACCAAGTGAACAAATCTCCCAGGTACGATATGGAGGAACGGGAAGTCGACGAGGATTTGGAGGACGAAGAGGAGGAATTCACGCCGTCTGCCTGGGACGCGACCCTGGCGCCGCACAGGTCGGCGCTGCGATCGCCCGACAAATCGCTCAAGTCTGGGGTGAGTGCACCAACTATCCGCTAAAAATGGCCTTAATTCGAACCGAGAGATTGACACGTTCGTATTTAATTTACTTTCGCTGCTAGGATGAGTTGGTAGGTGTGCTAAATTATCAGACGAAAACTACGCTTTAGCACCTAGCTCGAGCAATCGATGTTACATAACTTGCGTTTTTCCGACATTCGTTATCCCCGCTATCTTACTGAACTGCGTATAAGAATCTCTGTTTTATTGTCGAAACGCGTTGGAAAGCTATCAATCATCTGACACCATTTGTACAGGACCAAAAGAAGAGCGTGTGGTTCAAAAAACAGAACTATCATTGCGTGTACGAGTATCCCAAAGAGGTAACGACTATTAGCAACCAGGAACCTGCTACCACGACTTGGGAACCTACGACGTATGCAGGTAGATTTTTGGAAATGAAAAATTCAAATTTATTTAATTTTTTTAAATATGTTTTTTTACATATATTTTTAAAATATTTAAAATGTATATAGAGATATAATAATTTTTTTATTATATCTTTTATATTTTTTATTATATTTTATTATATATCTTATTATATAATATTTAAAAAATAATATAACTTAAAAATATTTAAAAAAATGTTATTATAAATAAATGTCATTGATATTCTAATATAATATTTGGAATATTTTTTTAATATTAATTCTGGTTATTTTGTAGATTGGGAGGAAATGATGGACGAAACACGCTTAGATCTTTATCCCCTGGATTATGACGAATCAAACAGCAATAGTGAGTTTAATTATAATTTTCACTTGCCCGAAGAATTTAATCCATTCAAGCTTTTCCATAATTAAAAGAAAAAGGAGGAAGTTTCATCAATTTCTGTTAAATTAATTAGGTATCGCATAATGAGATACTTAACATGATGATACGTAATAATCGCTGATCAGTTTCAAATAATTAAATTGATAACCACTTTATCTACGATTGAGGAAATAGATTCGATATCCTCATAGAATCTAATGTTGTTTCCTAAAATAAGCACTGCCTTCTACGTAATAATGAATAATGGGAAAATTTCAAACATTTCCTCATAGTAATTTGAGCGTTCAAAGTTCGGTTTTATTGCATGGAACAATTTTATTGGAAACTTAATTAATAATTTAGTAATTTATTGTAGAGCAAAAACTTGCATATGGACATTCTATATAGAGTTTACATTTGGAGATAATTAATTAACCACGTTTCATGAGTAATCATTGAATAACAAGAGGACAAAGTACCATGTATAATTGGCTAACAAAGTGAATATACGACGATTAAATGGCCAAAAGTTAAGTCTTGAAACACAGAGAAAAAAATCGATATGACTTTTCTAAAAAATTCCACAATCAAATTTCTGAATATTTAGACTTGAATTAGATTTAAGAATCAAATTTTCAGTAAAAAAACATTATTTTCTACACAACATTAACATTTCTATAGAAAAAAAAATATTTTCTAATGGTTTCTTTGGTTTTT
>JABFPB010006644.1:0-11793 GCA_022817645.1 Ceratoteleas bidentatus | reverse complement strand
CTTCTGTAATTTCGTTACGGTACGGTATTGTAACGAAACTATTTAGGAATTTCGTTATGGTACATAACGTAACGAAAATCACTCGAGACTTTAGTTATGGTATGGATAACGTAACGAAACTGTTTCGTTACGGTTGCCATCCCTGATCCCCTCCGAAGCGCAACATTTTGGTGACCCCTGGACGTGATACCTGTGGACAGAAATCCCCGGGAAGATCTCCTGGGCATGAAACCGGAGGAAAGCAACGGCAAAGTATCGCCGTCCTTGTCTCTCCCCCGGAGATCGACCCACAAGGCGTGCCGATACATCGCTCTCTCTCGCACACACATACATCAATTTTTACGTGGACGATTGCCTCTTCGGGGCTGATGATGCAGTGCTCGCTCGACAGACGCGCGACCAGCTAATCGAGCTCCTGCGATTAGGTGGCTTCGAATTGCGCAAGTGGGCAGGTAACACGCCGGAGTTACTTGCAGACATCCCCGCAGAAAATCATGGTCTCGCTCTCGACCGACCTTTGCAGCCAGATGATAGCCTCCGCGTTTTAGGCCTAGTCTGGGCCTCGCATGCGGACGTCTATAAGCCCACCGTGAACTCACCTGCCGTCGGTGAGGTGACAAAGCGGTCGATTTTGTCCGTCATTGCTCGACTCTACGACCCATCCCTGATGGTTGAGTCCCGTAATTGTGGTCGCGAAGGTCTTGATACAAACTCTATGACGCCTCAACTTGAGCGCCTCAACAGGAGGTGCCCGCGGCGCAAAAATCCGAATGGTTCGGTTTCTGTCGCGAATTGCCCGCGCTCGAACGCTTAGAGATACCGCGTTGGACGTATCAGGGTGCTGATGTTGTCCGAGCCGAATTGCATGGTTTCTCGGACGCTTCTACGAGAGCCTATGCCGCGGCCGTTTATATCCGTGTTGATTCCTGTTCTGGAGAAGTACATACCACTCTTCTAATGAGTAAAACAAAAGTGGCGCCAGTGGCGACTCAATCCGTGCCACGCCTTGAACTGTGCGCGACCGTTCTTCTTGCGCGACTTCTCGCGTCGTTGACGACTCTTCCTGAGTATAACACATTATCGCGCACATGCTGGACTGATTCGACGTCGTTTTAGCGTGGTCTCAAACGCCCTCCTGATAGCTGGAAGGTGTTTGTCGCGAACCGCGTGTCTGAGATACTGACGAGTCTCGCCGAGGTGCCCTGGAGACATGTTCCTGGTGAAGACAATCCGGCCGATCTGGCATCTCGTGGATCAACTCCAGAGGCCATCTTAGGCCACGCAATATGGTGGAGGGGACCGTCTTGGCTCCGCGCATCAGAGGACACATGGCCGATCCTTCAGCCCGTCCTACCGGAGGACGCGCCGCTCGAAGCAAAGGCCACCTCGCTTGTCACGGTGACCCAGGCATGGGATCCTGAATTCGCCGGTCGTATCGGCAGCTGGCCCCGCACACTTCGTGTTGTGTGTCTGATCCTTCGTTGGACCCCGCGATATAGTCGCTCGGGCGCCTCTCGTAGCGCGCCCATCTCAGCCACTGAGATGGATCGGGCAGAATCACGGCTCATCGCCTGCCTACAATCACATCAGTTTCCCCGTGAGTTGCGTTGTTTGCGGGCCCGCATACCCCTACCAACGGGCAGTCCAATCATAAGCTTGAGTCCCACTTTGGATGACCAGGGCCTTCTCCGCGTAGGTGGCCGCATTGGGCGCACGGAATTGCCTGCCACTGCACGTCACCCTTTGATCTTGCGATCCAGTCACACAGCCCGCATTATTATCTTGCACGCACATCAACGCTGCCTTCACAGGAGAATCTCATTGACTCTGAGCACCGTCCGAGATCAGTTTTGGGTACTGCAGGCTCGCAAACTAGTGAGATCCACCATCAGACGTTGCGTGCCTTGCATCAGACTCAATGCCGCGACAGAGAATCAGATGATGGGTGCCTTACCTTCCTCCCGTGTACTCCGCTCCGAGCGTCCTTTCCTACATTGTGGCGTGGACTATGCGGGGCCGCTTCAGCTTCGCATGGCGGGCGGCAGAGGCCAGAAAGCGCATCCCGCTTATCTGGCTCTTTTCATCTGCTTTGCAACGAAAGCCATCCATGTCGAGGCAGTCAGTGACTACTCGGCACCCACATTTCTCGCCGCGTTTACCCGATTCTGCTCAAGACGTGGCCTACCGAGCCAAATATATAGCGATAACGGCACCACGTTCGGGCGCTCCAGCAAGCCTACCGCGCTGCGATTCATCACACAGATTTCCGCGTCCGCTTAGCTAATGACCGCGTCACCTGAAATTATATTCCACCCTCCGCCCCTCACTTCGGAGGGTTATGGGAGGCCGGAGTTCGGAGCGTCAAAACTCACTTGAGGAAGGTCCTTATGGACAGGAAGCCCACCTTTGAGGAGTTGGTAACGCTCACGACTCAGATCGAGGCTTGCCTCAATTCGCGTCCGCTTGCTGCGCTCACCGAAGACGTCGAGAGTGTCGACGCTCTCACCCCAGCCCATTTCTTGGTCGGTGGGCCGATCACTGCGGTACCACAACCAACTCTGCTGGATCGATCCGTGTCTTGCTTGTCGCGATGGCAAGAATACCGCGCGGTTTTGGAGCGGTTTTGGCGCCGTTGGTCTGACGACTATGTCAGGTCGCTGCAGTCTAGGACCAAATGGAAGGTAGAGCGCGAGTCGGTTAAAGTAGGACAGATGGTCCTGCTACACCGCGATAACCTACCGCCCACGAAATGGGAGCTGGGCCGCGTGACTCGGGTACACCCCGGAAGTGACGGTCTAGTACGTGTCGTGACTGTTCGTACTGCGACATCGGAATTTGTCCGTCCCATAACAAAACTGGTATTATTGCCCAACGACTTGGCCGCAGAACAATCTACCGCGCATTAGATTAAGTTGTGTTTGTATGAGTGTTTTGCGATCCTACATATCGTAAGGCGGGCGGCATGTTGCGCGTTATATTTGATCGTATTTCCCTAAAATCCCTTGTTTTTATTTTCGGGCCACGTTGTATGTGTAAGAAATCAGTTTGTTTTTGGGTCTAGTGTGTACGGAGGTCAGAGCAATTTCAATTTCTCGCACCTAATTCAGTTCCCCTGTGACCGCGCGCAGGAGACACAAAGTCGTTTCCTCGATCGCGTTTCCGCCCAGTCCGTCAGCGCGCCAGTGTGCCTCGCACGCGAGCACCACGTTGACGCCGCGCCGTGCTGGACCAGATCCGCACGGATAAAACGCCGCAAGACCTCCATCGTACTTCTCCCCACGCTAACGTTACGGCGTTTTGGCAATCCCTCGTCGAGTGCCCACCACGTGCCCGCGAATAACGCGGCCATATTACACATTATACGTGGAGAGACGAGCAATAAATTAGAGACAACTGGAGTATTATGTTGTCGGAGGAACTATTTGTGTCTGCCATATTTTTTTTGTGTACTTCCTTCACTGCCGATATTCGGCCGTGTCCAACACCGGGTATTACCGCTCAAACCGCATCTGCGGGCCGAGGGCTATCGGGGCAACCTTCACCGCCCGATCCCCTCCGAAGCGCAACACATACTTTTTAATTTAATATTAGTTTTTGATTTACTTTAACTGTTAAATTAATGGCTCGAACTTCCTAACAGTTGTTATTTTCCGCCACGGCGCGTAGCCCTTCAAGCACCATTGGGTAATCCTGTATCCAGAAAAATCAAGCTACGTAAAATTCACGTGGAGTTTCAGGATATGTACGTGTATTACACGAAAATTCAGGGACCGGTTCAGCTCGAAGTAAATAAAAAATTTTCAATCTGATAAAAATTCGCGAGTTTGATTTAATTACATAACTTGCCTCATAAACGATTTCACATATTTTTTACGTGTATCATTGATTTCTCATGAAACCTTGCCTCGTCCTTTTTTACCTTCCAAGGTCATTTACTTAATGCAAAATTGTAATGAGTATAATATTTTTTTAGATATTTTCTGGTAAAACGAGAATGTGTGGGGAAATTTATGCAAACATTCATATACAGATGAAATTTTGTAAGTTTGGTTCAAGGTTTTAAATAATTTGCCTCAAATGATTTCACTTCTTTTGTATGTATAATTTTATTTATTTAATACAAAACCTTGCCTCGTTTATTTTTACATTTAAAATGTAATTTATTTTATACAAAATACTAGTCCCGTATTAGATATTTCCTGGTAAATCGAGAATGTGTGGGGAAATTTATGCAAACATTCATATACAGATGCAATTTTGTAAGTTTGGTTCAAGGTTTAAATAATTTGCCTCCAGTTATAATTTAGTTACAAAATTACTTATCGGGTCGGCAAGAGTTGAAGAGCTGAAATTGCCACCCGTAGTCAGAATCATTACTTTTTATTGAAAAATAAAGTATTCTTCACAAAGTGTTTTTCTTGTGATAGTTAGTTTTTATGGTCTACGATCATATTATGATTTATGGTTTAATTATAGTTTCTAATATGGTTATGTTTTGTGTTTTGATTGTAGCCTTTTTATTTTTAGAACAATTCATTTTCATTTAGTTAAACAATTATGATATTATCTTGCCTTTTCATAATATCATATATTTTCGTTTGAGTAATGTTTTAAATTGCAGCTTTTAATATTCTATTTCGCGTATTAAATCACTTATTTTTGAACAATATGTTGGATATTTTTGATCGTTGCGTTTTCAGTTAGGAACAATGAATGAACTTATTTTGGAGCAATATTGTGGATATTTTGTTTTTCTTTAGTAATATTTTTTTGTTGGCGTTTTTGATTTGTGGGGTTTTCGATTTTTGATATTTTTGAATTTTGATTTTTCAATTAGAGATAATACTACGAACTCTTACCGTTCCCTTTACAATGTAATTGTTTTGTGGGTTTTGCAATTCACAATAAACTCACTGAGAGCTCTCTGGGAGCTCACACGTAACTCGCCAGTCACTCACGAGGAGTTCACACGTGATGGCAGACGACCTCACATTGTGAGCTAACCTACAAATTTTCGTACAACTGAAGCGACTACCAACCTTAGCATTCACCGTGGTTCACCCATAGCTCACAGGGAGCTCACACGTGGCTCACAGGGAACTCACACGTGGCTCACAGATCAATCACACATGGCTCACCCGTAGCTCACAGGTGGCTTAGTCGCACTTTACATGTTAACAAAAAAATATTTTCACAAATGCTGCAAAACTCAGAAAAAAATATTTCTATCGACTATCTGGATACATCGACTAGCTGGATTTGAACCCACGTCATGCGGCATATGATTCCGGTATCTTAACCACTGGGTCAAATCACTTATACCATATCATTGACATTTTTCTTCTGTTAAGCGACGCTCAATATTTGTACATAACATGAAAGCATGGCTGCGGATTCTTATGATGCGCACAGGTAACCAACACATAGCTCACAGATCACTCACACGTAGCTCACACGTGGCTCACAGGTAACTCACACGTGGCTCACAAGTAACTCACATATACTTTACCCGTAGCTTATATACGGGTGATGTGCTAAAAAGTTTTCAAAATGGCGGATCCTAAATGGTAGACATAAATATAACGAACTTGTCCAATGTCTCTGAAAATTAATTTTAAAGGCATCTTGGAATCCCTAATTTTGAATTAGATATCAGATTCTTAAAGTTCGAAATGGCGGAACCAAAATGGCAGAAATAATATGAACTTGTCCAATGTATCTGAAAATTTATTTTAGAGGCATTTTGGGGTCGACGATATTGAATTTGATATCAGATTCTTAAAATTCGAAATGGCGATCAGAAATATAATTTCGACGAGATGATCGAATCGTTGGACACCAGTGAGGAAATCATTTCGACGCTGCTGAGCTACTTAGAACTGCACGAGAATAATTAGAGAAAATGGACAAGTTCGTTATTTACTTGTGCAATGTCTTTGACAATTTATTTTTAAGGCGTTTTGGAGTCGCTGATATTGAATTATATTTCAGATTCTTAAAATTCAAAATGGCAGACATAAATAAAACGAAATTGTCCAATGTCTCTGAGAATTTATTTTAAAAGTATTTTGGGGTCGCTGAAAACGAATTATATATCAGAGTCTTAAAATTCAAAATGGCGGATCCAAAATGGCGGACGAAATGTCATTACATTATACGGTCATTAATGACTGTATGTGAAAATAAATTTTCAGATACGGTCATTACCTTGTCCAATGTCTCTGAAAATTTATATTAGAGGCATTTTGGGGTTGTTGATATTGAATTAGATATCAGATTCTTAAAATTCAAAATGGCGGATATAAATTAATGAACTTGTCCAATGTCTCTGAAAATTTATTTTAGAGGCATTTTGGGGTTGCTGAATTTGAATTAAATACCAGATTCTTAAAATTCAAAGTGGCTTCCCTAATGAAAAATTCTTATGTAATATTGTATATCAGGGTTCGCGGAAATGAACCCGACGAGCCTATGCCGTCATCGGGCGCGCTATGCGAACAGATATACCGGAGTTTCGTCGTGCTCTCTCTCTTTCTAGCATGTGACGTTAAGTGCGCAGAGCGAGTGAGAGGTTGCCAACTTGGCAGATCGATCAGCCATTTTTATTAAGTATCATGGGCGTAAACCAATCACATCGCTCGAATGGTCTGCGTCGGTCGGCCTCTTTTGTTCAGTACCATGGGCGTCGACCAATGAAATCGTTCGAATGAATGAATCATTGGCGGTTCAATCTGAATGAATCGAGTGACATGATGTTTGATTTTATTTCATTATAAACTTTAATAAATAAATTAACATAGAGAATGTATGACATATGTAAAAAGGAGTTAAAAAATTGTAATTTGTTGTGTTGTGTGTAAATGTAATGTTGTTAATAAAATTTTGGGCGATATAAAGCGAATAAATAGTGTCGAAAGGGGTGATATTTATTACAATATTTATATATCAACATCAACAGACTGATCGGAACGAAATTTTGTATTTATAAATAAAGATTATTTTTAATTAAATAGATACATGTATTTTCTTAAAAACATTGAGGCAGTTTGAAACCTGCGATTTTTAGGTTATGAAAACAGTAGATTGCTAAATGTACTTTAAAATTTGTAACAAAGTATGTTTATATATTCAAAAAATTCTCCTATAAACACAGCATTCTTCTGATTAGTTGGCTGCTAAATATGAAGTAATTTACTTACTAATAATACATGACGAAATTATTTTTGGCGCGAAATCGCCAATTCAAATTCCTCCTGTCAAGTCGCTGTTACCTTTAATTCAAAATTTACTCTAGTTATTCGATAATAACGTCTATAAAAACTCTTAAAATTTCATCCTTATTTTTTTGCACACAAATAATACAATAAAAGCGAAAAATTGAAATGAAACTAATTCTTTTCTGTATAATATCAAGTCGTTCGGTAGAACGACCACGGCAAGAGTTTTGTGTGTTTAATGTCCCGACTATGTGACGACTACCGAAACACTTACTTACGTCAATATGAAAAAGTGACGTAACCTTAAAATTGAAAATGCTTTTATTTACACAATCACAGTTTAAAAAACTTAATAAAACAACTCGAGTTACCTTATATTAGACGTGTAATGTCATGTCATGTGCCTTTTCACTGGCCATCGGCTGAAATCGTTTTATTTGAACGATTTGATTTTGATCGATTTCAAAAACTGCCACATTTGACGTTCTCACGCATGAACTTAGCTATATCAGAATGTCCTTCTCTGAAATTCGCCGCTGAGGGCAGCACATGATGGATCGACTGTTTTTAAAATTTTTTTCGAAATACATGATGGTGGAATTTTATTTTATCGAATTTGGGGCTGAGGTTTAAAATGTTTGGTATTTCGAAATACATGATGGTGGAATTTTAATTATCGAATTTGTGGCTGAGGTTAAAAATGTTCGGTAAAATGACAAAGGTTAAACTATAAATAAAAAGGCGTGTTAATTCTGCCGTGAAAATAGCGAGATATAAGGAAACGGCTACTAAACTGTTTGCAATGTATCTTTCTTTGTCTAGCAGTATGTGTCTGACAAAGATAGACTGAGGCATGAAGAACAGTTGGTTGATTGCTTTATTTCAAAATGCCACTCAACTTATGCTTGTGAAAACATCAATTCAAGTAATTTTAAGAGACAAACAAATATCATGTGATATTGAATACGTTTGATTAATTAGTTGTCACGTTGAAATTACATAAATTATTAATAACAATAAAACAAACAGATAAATAATTACTAAGGCCATTTTCGAAGCGCAGAGCAAGTTTGAGTCGGTTTGGCACAAATAGTGATATTTTGTTAATTAAAAAAAGTTATAATATTGCATTAAAATTTACATGTTTGAATTAAATATCGATCATTCTCAACAACGTATTTTCAAGAAAAGCGTTGTTTCGTTATTGAATTGTCAACTAAACTACAAAATAAATGCCGTTTTTTAGGTGCATATATACGTTTTTTTTAATATCATTAATTTTAACGAGTCGGAATTTACTGTTGATTTTGTATCACAACAGAATATACTCTGATAGCCAGAATTATCTAAATTTTATGTAAATGTTGTGTAAATATTTATGTAAATGATTTTACATAAAGTTTGCATCAATGTACTTCCTCATTGTGCTGCATAATTTATGTAAATCATTTGTATAAATTGTTTACATAAAATTTACATAAAATTTACATATATCTGCAAGTGGCTCTATAATAAAATCGGATTTTCAGTCATTAAAAAAATCCGATTTACATAAATTGTATGTAAATATTACGTAAATGAGTTATAATTTACATAAATTATGCAGCATAATGAGGAAGTACATTGATGTAAACTTTATGTAAATCGTTTATATAATCCTTGGTTATCAGGGTAGTTTTTAAACGGATTTTTTACACAGCTACCTAGTTTTTAATTGGGCATTCTGATAATTGAATATTTCACTAAGCCAGTTCATTTTTATTTCCGAGGCAGTGAATCAGTTTTGGTAGATAACTTGCCTGTGCACTGTGAATAGGATGGTCGAAGCCAATGGTCAAGGCCAATGGTTGAATCCAATGACTGGGACAAATAGTCGATTGTAATGAATGGGACCAATGATTGACTAATGCTCAAATTTTTAAACCTTGTTGAATATTCCCACGTAGGAAAATACTGGGTTGATTCCCCACAAGATTTCTTACGTGTTTTCCTAAGTGATTTCCTATGTGTGACTTTTCAACAGAGAATTGTCGAGATCTAATGACTGGGACCAATAATCGATTACAATGTCTGGGACGAATGGTCGAGACCAATGATTCAATCAAATGATTGAGACCAATGATCAGATCCAATATTCGAGACCAAACATCAGGAATAATGGTCGAGTCTAATGATCAATGGCAAAGTCTAATGGCTAATTCCAATTCGATGATCGTGACCAACGATCGTATCCCATGCTCAAGCCCAATAGTCTAGTCCACTGGTCAAGATCTTTGGTACCATCCAATGGTCAAGTCCAATTGTAAGTACCAATAGTAAAGACCAATGGTAAGGATGTATGATAAAGACCAATCGTCCTGCCCAATGGTCAAGTTTATTGGTCAAGTCCAATGGTAAAGACCAACGGTCAAGTCCAATGGTCCAGTTCAGTGGTAAAATCCGACGATCAAGTCTAATGGTCGAGTTCAATGGTCAAGTCCAATGGTATAGACCAATGGTAAGGAACAATGGTAAGGAACAATGGTAAGGACGAATAGTAAGGATGAATGTTAAAGACCAATGGTAAGGAACAGTGGTAAGGATGAATGGTAAAGACCAATAACAAAGACCAATGGCAAAGACCAATGGTTCTGCCCAATGGTCAAGTGCTTTGGTCAAGTCCAATGGTAAAGACCATTGGTCAAGTAGATTCGAAAAATCCAACGATCGAGTACAATAGTCAAGTCCATTAGTAAAGACCAATGGTCCAGTCCAGTGGTAAAATCCGATGATCAAGTCTAATGGTCAAGTCCAATGGTCAAATCTAATGGTAAAGATCAATGGTATAGACCGATGGTAAGGATGTATGGTAAAGACCTATGGTAAGGAACACGGTAAAGGTGAATGAGAAGGAAACGGTAAAGGTAAAGACCAACGGTAAAGACCAACGGTAAAGACCGAAGGTAAAGACCGATGACAAAGACCAATGGTTTTGCCCAATGGTCAAGTTCATTGGTCAAGTCCAATGATAAAGACCAATGGTCCTGCTCAATGATCAAGTTCATTGGTCAAGTCCAATGGTAAAGACCAATGGTAAAGATCAATGGTCAAGTACATTGGTCAAATCCAATGGTCAAGTCCAATAGTCAAGTCCATTGGTAAAGACCAATGGTGAAGTACATTGGTCAAATCCAATGGTCAAGTCCAATAGTCAAGTCCATTGGTAAAGACCAATGGTCCAGTCCAGTGGTAAAATCCAATGGTCAAGTCTAATGGTCAAGTCCAATGGTCAAATCCAATGGTAAAGATCAATGATATAGACCAATGGTAAGGAGCAATGGTAAGGATGAATGGTAAAGACCTATGGTAAGGAACAACGATAAAGATTAATGGTAAAGACTAACGGTAAAGACCAAAGGTAAAGACCAATGGCAAAGACCAATGGTCCTGCCTAATGGTCCTGCTCAATGGTCAAGTTCATTGCTCAAGTCCAATGATAAAGAACAATGGTAAAGATCAATGGTCAAGTACACTGGTCAAATCCAATGGTCAAGTCCAATAGTCAAGTCCATTGGTAAAGACCAATGGTCCAGTAAAATGGTAAAATCCAATGGTCAAGACTAATGGTGAAGTCCAATGATCAAATCCAATGGTAAAGGTCAATGGTATAGACCAATGGTAAGGAGCAATGGTAAGGATGAATGGTAAAGACCTATGGTAAGGCACAACGGTAAAGATGAATGGTAAAAACCAACGGTAAAGATCAAAGGTAAAGACCAACCCCAAAAATCAAAACCAAAACAAAAAACTAAAATTTTTTTTAAATAAAGAAAAAGTATAACAAAAATTATATGATATCAAACCCAAATAACAATTACATTGTAATGGGTACGGCAAGAGTTTCGCAGAAGACCTCCACAAAAAGGAAAGCAATATTCATCGCTCCGTCCCAAGAATCATTTTAGATAGATTATAATCATTCAATGATAATTATAATATTAACTTTAAAAACCTAAAAACACCTCATTTTTCTTAAACAAAAACGGAAATTCAACCCCAAAACCAAAACAAAAAAAACTAAGATCAAACAGTACTGCAGTCATGTTCCTTGTCCTATACAAATTAAATTGAAATAAAAAATAAAATAAAACAAAATAAACAAACAAAAAGTTGTCCTAGAACATTGTTTATTTCCTATTACACAGAAAAACCCAGTTCAAAAAGATTAACTATGACCACCCCAAAAAATATTTAATGATATTATTATACAAAAATTACACCGAAATAAAAAATCCAAAACTAACTGAGAAAACAAAAACCTTATCGTACAACAATTTTATTTCCATTCAAAAATTCAAATTCAAAACTCAAAAATGCATACTCCCTAAATATGAAAATATCTGAGTAACAAAAATGTGTCATATCATTTTCAGGCAAGAGATTTTTTTTCAAAATAGAGTAGCAAATAAGTTGTCATACAAGTTTTTACTCCCTTTAAAAAATCCAAACACAAGAGTAATTCTAAAAATCCTTCAAAAATTAAAACCAAAAGGGCAAAACCAAAATTAAGAAAATTCGCAGTCATGCTCTTTCCGCT
>JABFPB010006643.1:0-11810 GCA_022817645.1 Ceratoteleas bidentatus | reverse complement strand
TTAATTCTAATGAATGCCGAATTCGGCTACAAATCCAATTCTTTTCTATTCATTTCTATTCCAAATTTTTTGCTGGGTTGCGTCCACTTTCCCGTTACGCCCCCCTCCCCATTATTGTTGTTGTTTTTGTTGTCGCTCCTCGCGCTTGACCCTGCCAAGTGGCCGCTCCACATTATCTGGACCCGCGTGACCTCCGACCCGCGCCGGCAGCGGAAAAGTACGCGTGCGCGCGCATGCGCCTTGCTTTCTACGCGCTTGCGCAACGCCCGAATTTTCGGCCGGGCAACTTTCGTCTCGGGCGAAATCCTCTTCCGCGAACGCGCTTTCTTTCGCGTTTCTAACGCCGCCGCTGACCCGGATTCCGAGTGACGATTTCACGTGACTGCGGCGTTCGCACTTACGTTCATCGCCGCCATTCTGGCCGATTGACGTCCGGCAGTCCGGACGGTGGAGATTGGCTGCGACCGAGCGAAGGGTCACTGTCCCGAACTGAGGGGTCGGTTTCGGTCACTGCGTGTCGAAGAGGCGCGAGGTGTCTTCGGAGCGAAGCGCTGCGGTTGACTGTCCGAGAGCGGACTGCGCCGGAGACTTTATAGGAGAGGCGAGCGCGCGAGGCGGCGGTAGCGCAGCCCGAAAGCACCCCTATCATGTGGGACGTTTTGGGCGGGTTGGGCAATGGACCGGAACCGACCGGGCAAACGAAAATTAATGCGCGAAAAATCAATTTTAATTAAGAAACTGTAATAAAAGTTCAAATCCTTAATGGGGCAGAATATTTTGTACGCATTTTTTTTAATATTTATAAATATGAAGTATTTGACAAAAAAATATGTAGGAAATATTTTTTATACAGTTTTGGATCGAATTTTTCATACAAATTGATGGTAAAATTTCAATAAATGTTTATAATTATGTATAACTAAGAATGATATGTTGTTTAAAATAAAATTATTGTTATTGTGCGTTTGTTAGAAAATATTAGAAAAGAAAACATTGGTCGATTTCGAGTATTATGATAATTTGGTGGAAGAAAGCTGAATAGTTGCTATTAGAATCTGCAGATGGCACTTCAATAATCAGTTCCCGCAAGCATACCGACTGCAGAATAATTGATATGTAAATATCTACACCGAGAAAAACGGAAGTCAAAATTGCTTTTATAGTTTTTGATAACGACAGACTCACTTCAGCCGTTTCAGCCTAACTTTAAAGCTATTCTGGCTCCCCTGAATATTAGTTCACAGTGTTTTACAGAAGAAAAGCAACTTTGTGAATCATTGTGGTTTTTGCAACAGAAGAATCATATTGCGCTATGAAAAATAACTTAGCAAAAAACTACCATTAGTAAATTTAACTATACAAAATAAATTAACAGTAAAAGTCTTAGTGATGTTGTATGATTAACTTTTTAATTAAGATAATATTAGTAGTGTCTGCGACTTTTAACAAAGAGTCACCAAGATTTTTATTTTTAATAATTTAATTTGTATAGTTACATCTTTTATGTTAGTTTTTTTAGTTTAATTTTTTTACCTTGATAATATTATATTATTGTTTGAGTTTGTTTGCTATAATTTATTTATATGTTTCTGCAAAAAATAGCTTCGATCAACAATACAATTTTTTTGCAAGTAACTAAACTATTAGGCATCGAATCCTCTCCTTGGCTCGGTTTGATATGATTAGTTTTTTAAATACTGCACAATCTTGGCGTAACTGGTACAATGTAATTGTTTTTGGTTGGGATATCACTAATTTTTTAGGTGTTTAGAAATCTGTATATAAATAATCACACTTTCGTTTTGGCCTTAACACTGATAAAATTAATCTTCATAAAATTAATATACTTCAATACTTAAATTTTAGTTTTTCAAGTTTTTTTATTTTAACAACAGTACGCATTTGGATATAGTCCGTTTTTTTATGCACAATTTAATTCTGCACCGCGGTACAAAGCCCAATTTTCCAAAAACATTTTCAATTGTAAATACTTGTAATTTACAATTCACTGGAGAAAATTAGGTTATACCTTGTAGAAATAAATCTCTGAAAACCTCTGCCAAAAGCTCTGGAAATGTCTGAAAATCTCTGATAAATAGTCTGAAAAAGTCTGGCAGTCCCAGTTATGAAAGATTTGCAGAGTTTTTCATAGAATTTCAGAAATTTTCAGACATTTGCAGATATTCCTAGGAATCCCTAACGGGAAACTAATCTTGGACAGTCTGCAAGTGTCTGACATTGGATCCCCGGGAGGAATTCTTGAAAAACTCTGAAAATGTCTTAAATTATCTGAAAAAGTATGAAAAAGTCTGAAAATGTCTGACATTGGTTCTCCAATAGAAATTCTTGAAAAACTCTGAAAATGTCTTAAATTATCTGAAAAAGTATGAAAAAGTCTGAAAATGTCTGACATAGGTTCCCCAATAGAAATTCTTGAAAAACTCTGAAAATGTCAGAAATTCTCTTAAAAACGTCTGAAAATGTTTGACATTCAACTTGCAACAGAACGCCATTGATGAACCTCTGAAAAACTCTGAAAAGCTCTCATAATTGCCCTAATATCGCAGAATATTTAATGTCACATATAAAATAGTTAAAAATACATATTTATAAATATTTACACAATATTTTACGAAAAAATATATAGGAAATATTTTTAATTATTTAGTAAATATTTTTAATTATTTAGTAAATATTTACTAAATATTTACTTCACTTGACATTCAAACATTTTCTAAATATTACGAAAAATATTTTAAAATATGTACAAAATTTTGTTTATACGCATAAACAAAATTTTATTAAATGTTTTTAAAGGGGTATCTACCTTTCTAAGCTCAAAGGGCGACGAAACTCCTCAAACACTCGACGAAACTCGACGAAATTCCTCAGCTGTCGTTCATCTGAAACCCAAATGAGGAATGTTGCCCTATTGTCAATCACCTTTGTAACATCTATATGGATGGGATTTGGAACATTTTTATTTTTTGACAAAATGGCGGAAATTTCAAATTTTGGTAAATTTTATTTCTTTAAACAGTGAAATCATAGAAATTTCTTTTATCAAAATTTTATCAAAATCATCTATAACATACCCAAACCAGAGGTTTGTATTGAAAATACTGTTTTGTCAAGGAAAAATCTACAAAATATCTACTCCATGTACAAAATACCCGTATCAAACACGCAGTTAATATTCCATGTATTGATGTCTATCCTATACAATTGTCTGACATGTGTACACTTTATCCTTTTATCTAGATCTGAAGAAATGAATGAAACATTTATTATGTCGCAATTTGATTCACGATGGTACTAATATTATATTATTTATTTATATGTGGGCGTTGTGTAACTAATTTTGTAATGTAATTGCACTTTAAGTTAGTTAATTGAATGCTGGAAATAGAAATAAATGAATCAATTATGGGTATTTCTATTGGTCCACTTTTCCTTTCGTTTCAATGTTCTGGTACTGAATGTTTATAGCTTGTTCTCATTATATGCAAAGTTAACTTTGCATTATTTGCAAAGTTAACGACCGATCTAACATGTACATGTACTATTGGGAAACAATGGTTCGAATCCCATAAAAGGCACTAAAAAATTATCATTTATTCCTGAACAGTCTACGAAATTATATGCATATGCACAAAAAATGTGAAAAGATTGACTAAAATTAAACAAAAAATTATTAATGAACACCAATTTTTTCCCCTAAAGGTATCATTTAAAATATAATATTTTTGCCAAATGTGTATGACGTAATCCAACCCCGTATTTATGTAAAATAACAGTGTCGCTAAATATGAAATATATTTTTTAATCAACAATTTATTCGTCGGACTTCTCATTTTTGTTACTAATTGTTAATATTTTTCCATCGAACTTAACACGAAACTATTTATGTCGGCTGACTAAATCATACGTTTAACGTTACATAGAATTATACTGGAAAAGTATTAATTGTTTAAAAATCCCAATGAATCGACACATTAGACGATTTTCCCCACTGATAGTAAGTCCTTAAATCACTTGATAACAATCAGCCTTGTTTTTGTGACCAACTTTTTACCGCAAAGCAGTTCAGTGCTTTATTGATAATAATTTGAAACAAATCGGTAAATATGAATGATTACACTTTGACCGTGATTCATACACGTCGGATCGATAAATGAATAAAATGAAATTATGAATGAATGATCATTTAAATTATCGGTTCTTCGTAGTTCTGGAAAAATATGTTGGGTTTTCCGGTAAATAAAAACAAAATTGAAGTTGTTGGTTTTATCGATAAGTTTGGTTGAAGGTGTAATAATTTTTATATTTTTTTGTTTAAACTAAGATTTTATTTTTACATTATACATCAAACTTTGCATTACAATGTATATTTTGACTCAGGATTCGTGAAATGAATAGTTTTTTTTAATTATATTTATGCCGCATATAATTTATTATGAGGTAGTATTTATTATAACCTAAAAAACAGCATTTGTATTAATGGAACTTTCAAAAACGTCTTCAAGTTCTCTTGGAATGTCTTAAATCCGATTTGGAATGTTTTATATTGCGCGAAAGATATTTAAAAAAAAATACAATTCAAAATAGAAATAAAATTATTTCTCTGCACAAAAAATTCAGTAACTGGAGTTTGAAGAAAAAAAAGTGTAATTGTCTCAACTGAGATTTGAACACTCGACGTCAACAAAAGGGTTCAGCCCTCGCGTTGGGAAACGCTCGAGCCAAACCCACAATGCTTGTACTAGCGGAGTTTTCAAGCGGAGCAGTATTAGCAGATGTGGCAACTTTGCGATTGAAGCGCTACTCTGTCGGTTGCTATTGGAACTAAACTGATTATAAGAAAATCCTCCACTCTTCAAACAACATTACTTATAAAATCTAACTCTTTTTTTAATCACATTCGTTTAGAAGACGTTTTGTCAAAATTGATTTTTATAATTATTATTACAATTTTTCATTCATATATATATTAATTTTACTGTTAAACGGTGTACGTAAACAAATGTGTATCGATAAATTTAACAATCTTCGATCAGTATTTTATCGGATTTGTTTTCCAAAATTTTTAATAAGTTTCCTCGGTACATTTTTCAGAGAATTTCGGACTCAGTAATTTAAATCTGAAGAACTCTGAAAATGTCTGAAAATTGTCAGAGTTTTTCAGAGTATTTAT
Organism: Ceratoteleas bidentatus; assembly: GCA_022817645.1. Taxonomy (NCBI): domain Eukaryota; kingdom Metazoa; phylum Arthropoda; class Insecta; order Hymenoptera; family Scelionidae; genus Ceratoteleas; species Ceratoteleas bidentatus. Next base: position 6,616 of record JABFPB010006643.1, on the reverse strand, counting down.
TTCTACATGCCGAATTTCCACTTAATACAAACACACCTACACTTACATATAACTGATTAACCCACTCTCAGATACCCAGAAACCCGAATTTCCCAAAAAACCCAAAAACCTTCACTTCGCGGAAATCCCGCATTCGGCACCTACCTCAACTTTCACCTTCTTCGTCTCTTCTCCCCTCTCCTGCCCCGGAAATCCCGTCCGTCCCGTTTCGCGCCAATTTCGCCACGAATTCGAATCACAACCCAACCTGACTCTTCCCCCGTGTCTTCCGCCGCTTCCGCATGGCGGCGCGCGTGTCGCAAAAACACCGAACAGATGAGATAACACGCGCGGCGCGCGGTGGGGGGTGTGTTATTGTGGAGGCTCGCGTTAATGATTTTGACGTACTGGTTATTGCCGTAGTGCGTCAACCGTGCGAACGGTTTCGAGTGTGAAGCATGCTGTCGGACGTCGACGTCTTTATCAGCAATTACACTCTCGTCGATCCCGAAATTTACCAGCTATGGGTGGACGGACACTCTGGTACATTATGCATATATATATAACAACAGCGCCGACTAGAATAATTAATCGATTGTTACATCACGCGGAATAGAAATTTGGCTCGAATTAGATTCCACGAATTGGTCGAATTTCTTGTTAAGTATTGTTCGGCGACGATTTACTTTATTTGCACCGAATTGCTGAAACGTTACATTTCGCAGAAAAAAAATTCGATGTTCGTTGAGATAAACAAAGGTGTTAGAGAGTTAGAAATGATCTGATGGGGAAAATATGAATGGGGAAATCGAGTTTTTGTCTTTGGGAGAAATATTTGTGGGTTTTGGGTTGCGTTTTGTCGTTTATTTGGAACCGGTGAATCCTTGACTTTCCGACCGAGTTTATTGATTTTCGGTGTAAAGGCTTTACCTTGAAATGTAAGGGTGCTTTGTTCGGATTGATTGTTAATTCAAGTTGGTTCGTTTTGGTTTTTGGTGGATTAAATAAATTCTGCATTCACTTTCTGTAAACTTTATGCCAATTAACATAAAATGTTTATAACATATACAGATGTTTGCAGATTAAGATAGTGTCACTAAGCAGCCATTATTTTTTGCTAATGTTATTATTTCTTATTAATTTTTTAATGTTATAATAAAGTATTTTTTAATGGTGAAAAACTTTCTACTTATTGTAAAATTATTCTGTTATAAATAATTTTATATGAGGTATGTTTTTGTTAATGAAATTATGATACTTTCAGTGACGGATGCCGTATCGATATTACAGCAAAGAGAGGAATGTCGACAAGTAAATGTGCCCATAGAATTACTTAATTCAGATGTGCTGGACCATTATCGTACCTATTCCCTTTTGGAAAAGCTACTTCACACTCCTCCAAAACTCACTGCTGAACAAATAGCGTTCCAAATCGAACCACAAACTAGTCAAATGCTCATAGAAATGTAATTACTCAAAAGATTAATAGTTTCATTTTTGTATTAATATTCTGAATTGTATTTGAATTGTTTTCAAATTTCAATGTGATTCATTATTTTATTTAATTGAATCATCAATTAATTATGCTAAAAATTGTATATATTTTCAGACAAAAATTTCTCTGATTAAATAACATTGCTGAAAACTTGCAGAAATATACTCATTATTTCAGTTTAATGTTATTATAATATTTTTTGTTTATCTTGTTTACTTAGAAATTGAAATATTGAATATTTTTCAGGTATTACGAATTCAATGACAACGTTGCTAGGGAATTAGTTGGGAAAAAGTTGACATCGAAAAATCGACGAGACATGGACGAAGTGGCGGAAAGGACGGGAATCACAATTAAGAGTTGTTGTCGGCAATATGACAATGTTAAACGAGTATACAAGACAGTTGAGGATCTGCCAGGCTCTCTGATCGCGAATATTAGACAGTATTTTTTGTTATCAGAAGAGTTGGCAAAGTAAGGAATAACTAAGTTTATTCGAAACTGCAGTATTTCCCACAAAATGAACTTAAAATCTGAATTGGAGAACAAAATACAATTTCATCTTTTGACAAAATTCTTTGAAACAAATTTTCAAACAAAATTTTAATAACGTTTTTGAATAAGTGAAACTTTATTGCAGAATTTCATTTAAAAATCAACAATGTTTTAAATGATTTTAATATTTATTTATTTATTTATTTATTTTTTGAAAATTGCAGAAGATATGCAGCTGTTGTGTTCATCGCGAGTCTCAGGTTTGAAACGAACAAGAGAAAACTCCAGTTCCTCACGTTTCCAGACTTGTACCACTGTGCCAATAGTATAATGACCTGTTGGACTTATCGAGTCACAAGTTCAGAATACTTTGACACTGATCTGGACCGAGAATTCCTCGTCGATTTGACGGAGTGCAAAATTCTCTTGGAGAATGAAAAACATCACAAACAGCAAGTATCTTTCAACTAAAAGTTATGAAAGATCAATTCACTGCAATATCCAATCAATTCTGCCACTAAAAAATTCACATTAAAATTAATTTAAAAACTCTATTTAAATTTGATTAAATTTATTTAAATCCTGATCTTTTCGATTGCCATCAAATCGATGAATTCGATTTGTTCAAAATAATCGTTTCCCCAATTTTCCATTGTCAATTTCAGCCTTGTCTGTATGAAACTGAAACCGACCCTTTTGGAAAAATCGTACCAAGAACTGGACCTGAACTTCCGTACCTACAGCAGAGCCATCTTGGGCATCGGATGCAATCTACACAAACCCCGGGAGATCCGACTGTTTTTCGTCGAACTCGTGGAACGCTGCGTTGAACCCTGGCGACAAAGCAGTTGGTCCCACACAGACCTACGAAACTTTTTGTCAGCCTATACGAACTGCGCCCTGGAAATGGATGTGTTCAGGTACCAAGAAACCATCCATCTGGACGAAAAATAATGTCCAGATATTTTCTTAAGGTGGAACTATCATGAAACAAGTTATTACAGATTTTCATAAAATTGAAATATGCTATATGCAGGAAAATTTTTCTGTATGGAACCAAAGATATTTAATGTTAAACTTTGCCATAAATAAGAAAAGGATATTTTCCTTTTTGGAATTGGTAAAGAATTCCCAATATATTCCCAATACATTTGGAATATATTGCAAAAATAATACAATTATTGAAAAAGAATTTAATCTCTTTCAACACTCATTATCAATTTAATATTTCCAACTCACTTTCAATGTTTTAAAGTATAAAATTTAAACTCTCATAATAGTACCTCCTTAAAATTTGTTAAAACTACTCTTTCGTAACGTTAAAGCAACCTTATTTTGATTCTTGATTTGGCTTTTGATATTTTACGTTACGGTTTCGCAAAAAAATCGAAGTAATAAAGTAATGATTAAAATAAGCGCTTAATGAAAAATACACGAAAATGACAATCCAAGTCCGATTGCAAAACGATCACAGTAATAACTCGAAAACTTTCAAATACCAGAGACTCGAGGATTAAAATCGTCAAGAAGTGAGTATAACTGTTTGTACGCGCGAAATCGCCTGTTAGGGACTGCATCGGCACTCGCATTGCATTCGCATCACGCGTTCGGTAATTTTCGGGGCACGTCGACTCATACCGTCATACACGGAGGAAAGCTTTTCACCTGAGAGATAACATCGGCCAATCAAACGTGACTCTGACGTTAGATGCGGGTACCGATTTCGACTGCGACTTTCTCGAAGAAAGCGTTCTTTGTTCGGTACCCACATGCTCGACAACTGTGGTCCTTTTTGACTCTTAGTTTCCTTTCATATTGTTTCCAGTTACATTGAGTTTTAGCCATTCATAACTGATCATAGAGAAAATGTCATACAGCAATTCAAGAGGAAAAACAGTAAAAATGACAGAAAGAATTCTGGTTTAAAACTGCATTTATTTTTATCCAAAAAGAAAAAAGTATGCCAAAGAAAAGAAAACTGTTTTTTACTCAATTACTCTGGCAGTTTTCCCAAATCATCTTTTAAGATAAAAAATGTTTCTTCCAATTAAAAATATTAATTTATCACTAAAAATATAGTATTCAGATCCATTTTATCTGTCATTTTTAATAATAGTAATAAAAAAAGTTTTCACTGAAAATGTATGCATTTCTCAAGAAAAACTACTTATGCTCCCCAAATACTGATAAAATAAATGTTCTTTCCACAGGGAAAACGAGTTCCGCGACGTATTCGACCGTTATATGAAGGTTGTGACGAGCTGCTTACTGCGCATGTACCACACATGACAAACATAGCCAACTAAGCGGTGTTCACTGTAAAAACCCTCGATTGTGCATTGAATATCACATACAGTATTGTTGATAAGGTTAAGAAGTTACCCTGCGATTTCGTATGAATTATTAACAGATTTATTGAATCTCCTGATCATTGTACAATAAATACATCTAAAACAGAAGCAACAAGGTGGCTTGGTTGTATGCGAATCAAAAACGAAAACGTTTCTGCGTCGATCAATTGCCTAAAACGAGCGACCTCCGTCGGCCTCTCCAGGAATCGTTACAATTGTCTACTAGTGGCTCTCGCTTCTCTCGGATTGTTCAACGAACGGCTTCTCGCGATCATTATTTATTTACATCTTATGGTACATTGGTAACTCGATAAAACGGCTCGGCGATTACTTTTCTAAGCCCAGAATTTTGTTCACCGCGAAGACGACGTCGTGTTTTTGCGGCAGTGCTGCCGCCTCGAGGCTCTTTGCATAGGGCATCGGCACATCCACTCCGGTGACTCGGAGAACCGGGGCATCCAGGTGGTAGAATGCCTCACCTGAAAGTTTAAATAACATAATGGATTAGACCATTTTTGTTATCACTCGGAAAGTATTCTACGATAATAAATGATAATAAATTAATATACGATATTAATTTAATATCACTCATAAAACAAGTGTCTTAATTTCGTAGAGTAATTATTATCTCGTTGTATAAATATATAGATTCAAAACCAAGTTTTATTTTATTATCCTACCATATTATTTATATTTACAATTTTAATCATTTTTATGCTAAGTAATTAACATATTTTTTGTGACACGTGCGATGGGAAGTGTCCTTTTCCACACTGAAAACTGGGAGGAAAGTGACCTATTTCCGACAACCCGGGAGGAAATAAGATCTTCCCATAGTTTTCCCTAGGAAGGGAAATTGATTTTCCTGTATATTCTGGTGGCACGGAAAAAAGAACCGATATTATAGTAATAGAACAAAAATAGTCAACGTGGACCGTGAAGAGACGCTCGGGAGATGAAAACCGAAAAAAAACATTTCAGTGTAGACAGCGTGTATTCCGCATGAGGCGGGACATCATTGGACCCCACCGGTCTGTACTTCGCGCGAGGCGGGACATGACTGGCACTGGAGTCCGATGAGCGGTCGCTTAAATAGTTTTGAGCGGATCCGCGCCGCGCACCCTGGAGGAGCAAACTTAAAAATGAAAAAAAAAAAAAATTTAACTAGCTTTTCTTTTTAAAAATTTAACTAGAATAGCCTACTTTCCTCCCTAGGTGCACAATGTACTATTATGAATTAAATCTCCATAAAAACATCTTGAAAAGAAAGTCATGTGACGACTATATTAAATTGGACTCAGACTCGCCATTGGCGACAACCAATATCACCAGTATTGAAGGAATGAAAAACTTTCCGCCCTCAGTACCAAATGTCCCATTTTCCTCGACACTCACTCTCCATAATCTTCGCCGCAATTTCCGCCCCAATGCCACTCTGAGGCCATCCCTGTTCCACCGTGACGATGTGGTTGGTCTTCATCACAGATTTGATTATCGTCTCCGTGTCCAGCGGCCTCAAAGACCTCAGATTAATGACCTCCGCCTCCACCCCCTTTCCCGCCAACTCGTTGGCCGCCTCCAGCGCCGATTCCACGCCTTTCGAGTGCGCGGCGATGGTCACGTGTTTGCCCGCGCGCTCGATTTTCGCCTTCCCGATGGGCACCAGGAAGTCCTTGGACAGCGCCTCGTCGGACATGGGGTACTGGTTGCCGTAGAGGATCTCGTTCTCGAGGAAGACGACCGGGTCGCAGTCGCGGATCGCGTATTTCAGTAGGCCCTTGGCGTCCTCGCTGGTGTAGGGAGAGACGACCTTCAGGCCGGGGCAGTGGCTGTACCAGGCGCCGAAGCACTGCGAGTGTTGCGCAGCGACACCTGCAGCTGCGCCGTTCGGTCCTCGGAAGACAATGGGCACGTTCACCAGACCGGCGGACATGTAGAAGGTTTTTGCTGCGGAGTTGATGATGTGGTCTATCGCCTGCATGGCGAAGTTGAAGGTCATGAACTCGCAGATAGGCCTGAGTCCGTGCTGGAAAGGAAGTTTTTTTTGGTAGTTATGACGGATGGATGGGGAATTATTTAAGGTAGAAAGTCACCCAAACCTAACAATTTAAGAATTACTAAATATATATGTAATTTGGTTGATTTAATATTGCTCTTTCGATTAACACCTGAAAAATGGCATTTTACCACGTATGAACCGAGAAAACAATTATTTAAGTTGCACTCAGATGTACTGATGTACATGGGTTAACACAATATTCGCAAGAAGAACTTGAAAGTTTTATATCTAAATGAT
>JABFPB010006642.1:0-11805 GCA_022817645.1 Ceratoteleas bidentatus | reverse complement strand
TAGAAAAGAATTGAAAATAAAAATATGAATGCCGAATCTTTCCCAAAAGGAATTCAATTTATATTTTTCAATTCTTTAGTATTCTTTTCTATTCATTATTTTTTGCTGGGATGTCTTACGGTGCAATAAAAGAGTCGACGACACTCATTCCGCACAACAAATGCCAAGCAACGCATGCAGCCTCGTTTCCATCGGCCGGTTACAGGAAAGGTGTTGTTAATAAAGAGACAACGTTTTGACACTGAATGTATTATGCTGAAACAATCGTCCACGTGTTACATTGACGAAATAGAGTACATTCTCGTTCGAGTTTTACAAAATATAGTATCTGCATTCACGTAACGACAAGTCAACCGACAAGTGCAATCTGTCATTGGTATCGTTTTCGTGTCTTAGACCGCAGCGTCTCAACTGGAACTCATTATAAAAATAAATATCAAAAAGGTATCTCGTTTGTGCATGCAGTTAGAGATGGGTTGCAGTAAATCATCCTTGTAGCATCCAGCGTGTAACATCGATAGTAGTCGTGTATTCGTAAACACTTATAAACTCTGAAGTCGCTTGGACGGAGGGTGCGCCATCTGGCGAGCAGTAGTGGAACTCGCGAATCGAACCCTTCGTCCGTTGCGGTGGTAAACAGCTTGTTATATATCGAATGTGATTGTATAATGGTGGATGTGTATGCGAAAACCTCATCAGGAGGAGTGCAACCAGAGTCCGGATTGCCTCGACCAATCAGGGATGAAGTCGTTATACGAGGAACGCGTTATGAAACATCACAGAAGGGGTTACCGAGTTCGGGACCAGTCAAGATAAACGGAACCCAGGGATATCGCCGGGCAATTTGGAATCCAAATCCAGGAGTCACGCGGATTCGAGGGGGGAATTGCGGATTTAATCTATGTACATTCAATTTAACGGAATACAGCTCAAATTAGCAAACCAGTTCGCACATAACTGAGTGGATTCACTCAGTTTTCCTCTAACGCTCCTTAGTTCCCGAAACGTCGATCTTCCGCGCGATTTCCCCGAGTCCCGTTTGTCCGCGAATCAAAATCGGAAAGCGCATTGATATGGCGTGTCAACTTGGGAAGTATCAAATCTACATCGGTTGATCTCGTGTGGAACAGAGGTCCTCGTCTGTCTCAAAGTCTCGCCGACAGCCGGTCCGTAGCAAAATACTCGTCACTTTCATTCTGACCTACTTTCATGAATTCAGCCCGTTCCGCCCTGAGTTGTTTCGTTATGTTCGTTTGTTGGTTTCTCGTGGCTTTGGCTAGGCGAACAGAGGCCGAGTGTTGGAACCGAGGAAGATGGAACGCGAAGTTGGGGAAGAGCGTCTGTATGTACAGCCGACTGTTGCGGGGTATCAAAAACGAAGCCTCAGCTGGCGAGGGGTGTCGAAGCGAGGGTACTGTCTTCGGTGTCTAGAGGACTGGAGATTGAAGTCGCGCGACTAACCGAACAGAGGTCTATGCCGGGAAGGTCTATGGCTCGCTGCGAAATTAGCTGATGTACGGCATCGACAGGCGCTTTTTCACACTCGGATAGATACCTTCTTGTCCGGCGTGCTTGATATCTTCGCTCTTGTCGAAGTCGACCTCGCCTTGCACGTGCATGTTGCCCAGGATCTGCCGAAGTCGCTGTATCGAGTAAGCGAGGGCGAGGTTGTTCAGGATGCTCTCCTTCACCTAGATCAGGTGAAAATCAGGTGTTAGATTAGGATTGGGAACAACTCGACGCTCCTTACGAAAACTAGGACATCTCAAATCTTGGTTGAAGACTAGGACATCTCAAATCTTGGTTGAAGACTAGGACATCTCAAATCTTGGTTGAAGACTAGGACATCTCCATACAAAAATGTATTGAGATGTCCTAGTCTTCAGCCAAGATTTAAGATGTCCTAGTCTTCAACCAAGATTTGAGATGTCCTAGTTTTCGTAAGAAGCGTCGATATCCAGACTCGATTTATTTCTTTTTCTGGATGTAGTCTGGGACAGGACTTTCGATAAACTCTGGCATTAGTCTTGACCCATAATATATCCAGACCAAATAGATTCTGGATTCAATCCTGAATCACCCTGCATATAATCTGGCAATAGTACCTGTGACCAAATCCAGATAGACTTTTTTACCAGGGTGGTATCCCGCGTAAAATTGGTCGACCGCGACAGACGAACTACACACGTAATCAGGAAGTAATGTCCAACAATACGCAGTGAAGTAATCAGACGCGTAATCGGCGTTGCACGCGCGGCACTGATTGGCCGGGGAATGCGATTATTATTGTCCAATCAGTCGGGCAATTAACGGCGCAAGAAAGATGTTTTTCAATTACATTAGTGTCGTTGGAAAGTGTTACGCGAGGTGCGCAAACGCCGAGCGTTTAGGCGGTAAATGGCCGGCATCGATCTCGCGTAACGAACGATGGATCTGAAGCGGAAATTAACAAGTCGCGGCTCGATAATGTGTGTTGCACAATGAGTTCGATGAGCACGGCGCGTCGAAAAAGTCGCTGATGCATCGTTATTAGAAAGCCCCGAGCCTTGTCACACGGAAGCCTGGCTCTCATTACCCGCGGAATCGCGTGGCTTCGCAAGAAATCGTCGATAAATTGGGTATCGTCATCGTCACCATTAGAAGCAGAAAAGGCCCGAGTCACGACGATTCCCACCGGGCGGTTGCCGGTTGCTTAATTCGGATTTAGCGGGTATAAGCCGAGCTGCGTTGGGGATTTATCCGTTATGATTAACTTCGCTTCCTCGACCACGTTGCCTCGCACTTTTTACGCTGTGATTTATGGGCCGGAGAAAATGAAAATTGAGGGGAAACCGGGGTCAAGTGTGCGCATTTTTCGCGACCTTCGCGACAATTTAAGTTTTCGATGATCGCGAAGGAATTTTCGAGACTTTCCTTTGTCGAGGGGATGATGGAGAAAAATAAGCGGAAGGAGTTTGTTTTACTTCTGAAAAGTCGGCTTGATCGGGCCCTGACAAAGCAAGTTCGTTAGAACCTTCGTAGAAAAACAATTGATTCGATGACTGAAAAAAAGAATGATTAATGTCGGGAACGCCGATGAAGACAAATTCTCGAGACCGAAATTGACGGTGTCAATTCAACGGTTGATGTAAGGTCTCTGTCGAAAGAGATACGGATGTAAAAATGTGTCCTGCGTTCCGAAACAGATTGCTAAAAAACTTAATTAAACTTTATCATTTCCGGCGAGTTCCGACAGGCAGTCAGATTGGTCTATTGAAACGTATGGACGTTTGTTCCTTCTTCCTCATTAGATTTCCATCACCTTTTTGTTGTTCAAGGAACAGTCAGATTCTAATCACTTTCGACGCACTCAAATGATGATAAATTTTTCTGCCTTCCGAGGAGAATTTGTGCCTTAACAAATAAATTACCTTACTAACAAACGCACAACACGTTTCGCGCAAAACATTTCTCTCGCAGCGCAATTTTTCCCATGCGCAGACTCCCATAGTAATTAGAACCTGCAACTTATGACTACGGAAATTAGGAGCTGCGACGGAGATTTATTGTTAATACCAATATTTTCAGCTCAATTAAAAATCCATCAGCCATAAGGCACAAAGTGATTTTCCATTTCATTACATAACATCGTGTTATATCCACAATATAACAAAATCACTTTTCCTTCTTTCGTAGCGACCCCAAATTTCGGCACGAAAAGAATAAATTTCCATCGCCCGTCCAAGGTCGCAGATTTCAACGACAAACTGAATTATTTCCCGCGACACTGATCCGGAATTTTTTTTACTTTCAATCAACGTCTGCTCTTTCGCAGCCAAAGCTGTCTTGACACACGAGAGCTATGATTTATGAAAACATCTCAGCGAATTGAAATCGCAGATGCCACCAGTCCATCCGTGAGTTGGAGTGAAAGTCAATGTTTATCGTTAAATACAATGGCTCTCTGAAGATCCGCTGAAATTACGTAAAAATTCGCAGGTTGCGTAATTCAGCTGGTGCGTCCGATAACCGAAGACGCGTGTTGGCGACGGAAGTCCTGCGAAACGAAATTTCGAGCTCGCATATGAAGATGTGTTGGGCTGCGATTGAAAGTTTCGACCTTTGGCCGTTAATGTGCCTCCTGATGGGTCGCATGCAAATCCATTTTGTTTACGACTAACATTTGGAAAGTCAACACGAGATGGTTAATCTTCGCCACGCGACTTTACGATTGGATGCGATAAAAGGAGAAAAATATCGCTATCGCTTACATTTTTGCGAGACGATGAGAAAATTGAGCTTAATTAGCCACCGTTTCGCGGGAAAACATCGCTGAAATAGTACAGGGGCTTTGCGTAACAAATTTTATAGGAAGATACGTAAGATTAATCGGCCGACGAAAGTGACAGATGGATTCCTAGGTGGGTCGTATCTGGGCGGCTTCAGTCTTATCGATCAGATCGCGAAAACGCCAAATTCAGCTCTCCAGACGAAATTACGTCGCAGGTTGGTATCGCGAACAATTTATGGGACTGTTTCTTCCCGATTAAAAAATCCTAGTCTTATATATTGCAAGAAGTGGAGACACTTGGAATTCGAACTGGATTCGTCTACACTTTCTTTGGATCTGATGTTTTCAAGCCGAGATGAATTTATGTGTATTCTTCATAGCTTTTGATGGACTGTTGTTTCCAAGATTTCTCAGCTCGCCACTAATACGCGGGGTTAGCATTATAGTTTTATGGATTCGCTAGTTGGGTTTATTAGCGTATCGTGTCGGATGCAGACGATAGATTTCGTGCATGAAGTCGTTTCTCACGGAGTGTGTCCAATCTAATGACGATAATGATGGTGATTATTTATGAGATTCAAGGATAGTTTGAAAAGCTACCTGTTGTTCATTTCGCCTATCTCATTAGTGACGGATTCGTCGTCGTTATGTAAATTATCGTGACAGGTTCTCATATATGGTAATTGATGCATTTTTCGTACACTGTTGTTGCGGTTTTCGCTTCGACTCGAGGATGCAGCTATTGAATTTGGGTCACTGCGATCTGCGAACTATTCAGATCAGCTGCTAAAAGTCTATTCATGCCAGTGGGTCCATTCAAATTAATTAACGACGATGGTTCTCTCGATGTTAATGGGGCTTAGCTAAATACTTTCTGCGGACTACCAAGAAAAGCTCATTGCGCAATCGATATCGTAAACTCGATGCAAAAAATTGCGATTCATATCGTAAAACTGTCTTACGCAAGCGGGAGTATTTATTCAGTGGTGGCAGTTTTCCGAGACGGAACGTTGGACGATTTATCTTGATGCAGGGGGCAGGGTAGGTTAATTCATGGGATTTAACTAAATTAAGCGTCTTCTCGATATTTCAGTGTGATATGATTAATATATTACATAAAAGACGTTACCGTTCTCCAAATTACTTTTATGGTTATAATAATATTTACATACAAAAATTTCTTGGCTTCATTGCAATTTTACATTTATCTTAAAAAATTAAACTAATTTCATTAATTAAATTAATAAAACAATTTATACCCACGTTTGTTGAATTAATAAAAAGAGGCAGTATGTCATGTTTGCAAAAAGCATCGCAATAAGAGATGGAATGACTTGTTTCAAAACTCTTGTTTCCTATTTGAAGTAAATTAATTTCTAAATATATAACTGATGGTTCTTTACATTACAAACGTGGTATTGAGAAAAAACAGTTTATCATAGATACTCTGTGATTACAATGGTCTTTCTGACTGGTGAATTAACGACTAATAAAAGTTAACGTTCCACTGCAAACACTAATATACGGTTGTTATATCAATGTTCTTTGGATTGTTAAAATCATAGTCTAAGGTTGGAAGGTTAACAATCCATGCTTCTCAAGCTATTATTTACGTCACGCCGCATACTGTTCTGATACTGTGGGCGCGGTTCGAGAAACAATGTCGCGCAAACAACATTCGACATTTTCGCAAGATATTTTTTAGTTTTGCTCGATAAACACATTTCATTGCATGCAAATTCACGTCCACTCAATAAATGATTGGTCATCTCGTCTGAAAAGTAGATTAAGCAAACGTGCAAGAATTTACGCAAAATGTTTAGATCGAGTGAAATATCTCGTACCCTTTATATCGCTTGCAGAAGATTCTCATTCTGCAATGAGATTCTCATTGCAGAATGAGAATCTCATTGCAGAATGACCTTGCAAAACAACCTTTTCGGCTCTTGCAATATTATTTAAACACGTTTTTTTGAACGTGAAAAATTACGTTTTTAATAAAAAAATGTTCCATTTCATTAACACTTCTGCGATTTATCTGCTACAGCCAAACAAATTTCGTTACTGCATTCGATCAATGAAACCGAGCAGTTATTGAGTTATCAACTTGATAAACGGAATCATAAATTCATCTCACCTCGCCAAGAGCATCTAAATCTTGGGCACGTGATAAAAAGTTCGTCATATTGACTCTCTGTCATTGATCAATTCCGACAAAAAATGCGTTTCACAATAATTATAAGTATACTTCATCTCGCTGACGTGAAGTAAGAAACTCGATGACGTAACGAAGCATTTATTTTCCCAATTTGAACAGTGCCATAAAGAGCGGCTCGCTGACATCCCGAGCTAAAATAGTTTTCAATATGCAAATACGTGCCCACCGCCTCGTTCCCTCTTGTCGTCGATGTGGACCATCGCTCACGAATTTCAGCACGCGCAAACAAGCAAAAACTGCGACGATCGTTAGACATGCCATCTGTGTCAAGTGATTAGCTAAATAATAAAACAAACTGATGTTTGACGAATTGTGCTTGTGTGCAACGTCGCAAAAAAGCGCTAACCAAATTTAGCAAAACCAACAAAATCGTTACGCCATTCGCGAATCGTTAGAAAAAAAGGTTAGTCTCCTAAGGAATGCGCGCATAAATATTTAATTACGGGGTACGGTTAAACTTGTAATGAGAAATCATGTACGGTTTTAATTGATGCGTTAAATCATTCTAACGAACGTTGCGATTGCTTCAAATGTTTTTTAGCACATACCCTGTACGTTATGGTGACGAAAACCATGAATTTTCGAAGAAGTGTTGCATTAGCGACAAGTGAATGGTTATTTAAATACAACTAAACGTGATTTGGAATAAATTAGCAGTTATTTGTTAATATAATGATCTTCATGTTATGGTGTTGAAAGTAGTGTAGAGAAATATCCAGTAATATGACTTCAACAAGTGTTGCTGACATAGCATTTTTTGGACAATTTAAGTAATTCAGCAATTAAATCATTTTCAACATTCAACAACAGTTTTCTAAGTTCAACAGTTCAATAAGAGTAATCATTACTTAATTTGTTCTAATTTAGAACTGTGAACAATAACCTATAATTTTTTAAAATGCTCTTTAATCTGACCATCAAAGTGGCTCATCTTAACATTTTTTGTGTGCTTCTAAAACTTCATAAATTCTAAGGTGTTCACAAAAAGGTAATAAATCTGCAATTTTCCACCACTGTCATTTCTAATTTTCTTAGAGTCCATATTTTATACAACCCAGCCCTCGATTTCATAACTTAATTATTAAAAGATAAATGTTTTACTATATTCGTTGCAATTGTTACACGCAATCGATACCCGCTGCACTCGTGAAAAAGAATTACGAGCGTCGCGTGTGCTCGGCAGAGCAAAGACCGCAATTTATCCGCGAGTACACGTGATTCCTCCGAGCAAATATATCGTAATTGCCCACGGCGAAAAGCGCAAGCGTTTGTTCGCCTAGGTGTGCGCAAAGATTATGAATACCGCATGTTAATTCCATAGAACGACAATCACATGTCCCTATCGATTGCTAGTTGTCTGCCCGCCAGCTATCGGTGTAACACTTGTACGCGAATTCGTTATGCTACGCATTAGTGAGACAAATTCGTTCGCATGACATAGTTGCTATTATATTGCGAGTAGAATTACTTCGAGATGAGTCAGTTTATGGCATGTACGTTTATCGGTTAAGTCTGTGGCACCAAGTGACTAATTGATTGACAAATTACTAAAGCTGATGAGATTTGAAAAAAATAGTGATTTAAATGGGGAAAAGTTTATATGGGGAATGACTGACAGAAATTATGTCCAGACTTTCAATTTTATAGGTTACATAAAGAAATGTTTGTGGTAGGTATTTTATTGGAAATTTTAGGTTTTTAAACAGTATTTTACAATGGTTTAAATAAATTTAAAAAGATAATAAATTTGATATTAACCAAGGGTATATCAATCAAGGGTGAAAATACAGAAAGTTAAGTGTCTTTAATTTAACATTAATAATAGTTATTTCCCTCACATTTCAAATAATGACATTAAAGAATCGTAAAAAATATTAAATATTATTTTTTACAAAAATAAATTACATTTATAAACTTTAATTAAAAAATTCAAAGTCAAACCATATAAAGCTGATTTATAACATTTGATGTAAAAAACATCATTAGTTATCAGCGCTATTAATTGCACTTTCAATAGTGCACTAAAGTAAATTCATTTTTTTTTTAATTCTTGCATATGAAAGTGAGCGTTAAAACAACATTTTACTAACTTCTGGTATAATTCCATATCATGTTTAGAAACACCATCTAATAAATTGATACATTATATAATACTAGCGTAATATATATTTCAGATGTTTAATATAGAGCACTCCAAATTACAGGAATGCTGTTTTGACATACTCGATTTCTATTTTCTTATGAAATACAGTTCATATTTTTAATTTAATTTCACCATTTATCTTCCGAATTCGAGTATGTTAAAAAGAAATTAATTGATTCGAATCAGGAGACAAATATATAGTTGACTCTATGACAAAATTTACTACTGAATTATTACTCAAACAAAACCATCGTATGAAATTAAAATTAAATATCGAATTAATTAAACATTCAGTTAACTTAACAAAATAGTCAATTCACTTTACAATATATACTCATTTCCCCGATCCATATTCTGTCAATTAAACTAATTTAGATGAAGAATGTTTTTTCAGTGTACAATCAAAATACCACAAACACAAAGAAAGACGAAGATTGATTGGGTTTACGAAATTCTAAATTGTCAATCAGTTATGGCAGCGTTGTAAATGCCTTGAAATAAAACACTGCTATTGTCCTTTATACTAAAATAACCATCACAAACTCCACGTGGTTCTTGTATACCTAATAGATACATTTGCATGTCAAGTATTACTACCAACAAAGTACAATGGACGTTATGCGTATGATCATTAAATTCCAAGGAGCCAGCTTACGACCAACCAATTACAATTTCCGTGACACATGCACTGTTAATATTTTTGCGCGCCGTAAATTCCACATTATAAAATATTGATAATTTTTTGCCGAACTTCTTTTCGCGTTTTCGACATTGCATTTCACAATGTCCACGCCGTTGTCGGTATTTCGCATCAAATATAATTACGAAAATATTATATTACCTCGTAAACTTTGTGGGACGAGATAAAACTAGATGTCAGTTTAATGTTACAAGGGAAACCGAGATGCGTCTGTTGCGCGTTTCGCAATACTTTCGTTTTCGATCGAAACGTCCACGCCGTTGTTTCGTATCAAACGGATCGAAATAAAGCGCGACGAAATGAGAAAAAGTCAAATTTCAACGCTTCATTACAATTTCGTCGGTGCCCGTGAGGATTGTAATAAAAACATTCGTAACTTTAATTGACGTCCTGGAGCTCGTAAAGTCGTTTCGACGCTTCTCCGCAATCGGAATAAAGTTATTACCAAATGCCATGATGTTTTATTCCAGTGCGTCCGCAGGCAAAAAGCGCCGGAGAAAAGAATCGGGGAAACAGATGCGACGCGAAAAAGTGCGCGAAAGGCGAAGGAGTCGTATCGTGGATTCAGAAGGACGGCCAAGTTTCTTGTTCCTTTTATCTGTTCGCGCTACTGTTCGAGATTTCGACATCGTCGGTGACGAACAAACATTGTCTTGAGCCCAATTTTATTCGATAAAGCGAAAGATCGAGAGAAAGGTCCGATTCTTTCTATGGCACATCGCTACACTGAGAAAAACAATTCGTAAAAATTCGGGGATCGGGGATGTGGGATTCTTGTCAATATTCATATAAAGACCAGTCCCTAACCGTGTAACATTTTTTTATCTACTTCGAAGAATGTGATGTAAGAAATAATTCAAATTTTAACATTCCATTTCATTTGTATTCTTCACTCATTGATGTATCTAAATTATACATTTCATTTCATTTCAATTGTTTACACAGTATTTATATTCGAAACAATGCCATTACATTGATTCGTAATGTTATTGTTATGATACAAGTCAATGGTCATATATAGACCAGTCCTGATAACATTTTATTCTTCTACTTCAAAGAATGTGATTTAATACATAATTCATATTTTAGCATTCCATTTAATTTCAATTGTGTAGACATCGTTGTATTTAAATTATACTGCAAAAATAGCGAAAGCTCGTACTCTTTACGAAATATATCGTAGAAAATACGAATTTTTCGTACGTTTTACAATATATTTGGTAAAGCATATGAATTTTTCTTGTAGCTTTTACGAATCAGTTTTCTCAATGTAAGAGAAATCGCGCGAATTTTTTTTTTTGCAATTTATACAAATTGAAATATTGTTGCAAATTATTTAAGTTGACAGAAAAATCAAACTAATAGTGATCAAGTCTGAATCTCTGGGACGAAATTTGCTGGAAAAAAATCCTTTACGTCGATGGGAGATTTCAAGTGAGTCCTCGCGAGTTATAGTCGAGTTGGAGATTTCAATGAAAGGGCAGAAGACGACGCCCAAGTGGCAAAGTTTAGATGCAATGAGATTTGCGAGAAATAGAAACTTTGTTCTTTGTGAAACCGTTGTTTGAAGACATTTCATTTGGAAAACAAACCGGATTTTTGTTAAACAAATTATTTAAAATACTTACAAAAATTAAATGTTTATATTATTGCTGCTTTGCGACGTTTTAAGGATGTTGTACACTTTTTATCATTGCCTAATTATAGTATAGTTTATATCGCGTTTGCAATAAAAATAATAATAACAGAGAAAAGTGATATTACAAAAATTAGTGACATATTTCAAGACCCATGGCAAATAAGAAACATTTTTTCAAATAAGATAGTTGCTCTTTCCGGATAAATCTGCAAACTTAAATGCATTTGAATATTGTACTATAATTAGAAATTAGAAACAAATATCAATGTGAAATTTTGTTTTTACGTTTTTTCTGTTGGTCGAGATTAAATTTGTCAATGTCAATCATAGCTCTGAATAAACTATTTTGATGAATCTTTTTTTTTAATTTTCGTCAGTCAGCATTGCAGCAATGACAGATGTACACTTAAAATGAAAAAGCATAAAACTGAAACAAATGCTATATAAAAAATCTTTGTTAACTTTACACATGTTTGGTGTAAAATCATAGTTTTGATCCATTTAGTGTCAAATGAACGAAAATTGAAATAAAATCGTTCGAAATAATATCATTATAGTTTTAGTTTTCATTTCTTGTTAACTAAACAGTTTAACTCAGTTGCATTTTTCGCAATGTATAAAAAATATTTTAAAAAATAAAACATCAAAACCACATAATTGTATTATCACCTAATATCTGTGGTTTTGAGGAAAAACCAGTTAAGTCACATTTTTTGACAAATTTGGTTAAGAGCGGAAATTGATATATTTTTATGTATATTTTCATTTGGGAACGTCGAAATGTTATTATCTGATGTACATTTGGCTCAATTTTGACAAAACATAACCAGTGAAG
>JABFPB010006641.1:0-11809 GCA_022817645.1 Ceratoteleas bidentatus | reverse complement strand
CTATTCCACTAAGCTTAAAGAAAATTTCGACTTCATTTCATCGAATTTCACGAATCATAGTTCGCGCCACCTCGCAAATTTGACCTCTCGCGAAACTCGCAGTTTTCGTCGAAGTCAAATGAAATTTAGTTTTCCCGAAATTTCTTGAGTGAGAGAATCCCTCGTTTTATTTTCGTCCCGGTTATTGAAAATTCAATCAAGACGTTATCGTTTTTAGGTAACTTAACCTCGAAACAGTTGGAATTCGTGAGATTTTCGGGTTGGGGAGTTCGATTACGAAATAATTACTTAGTATTGTTGGTACATCTCAACTTCTTCACCTTCATTTCACCTAATTTCACGAATAACGACAATTCGTCTCACCTCGCAATTTTGACCCCTCGCGAATCTCTTAGTTCTCGTTGAAGTCGAATGAAAATCGTGTTCCCATCACTTCCCGTGTGAGAGAATCCCTCATTTTATTTTCGTTCCGATCGTTGAAAATCCACCCAAGATTTCGTCGTTTTTAGGTAACTTAACCTCAAATCAGTTGGTTTTCATGGGATTCCCGGGTTTAGGGGTTCAGATCTCAGTTCTTGTCGGTCGTTTGATTGAAAAAAACACGGCAATGGCGAGATGGCTGCTCCGATAAGTCCGATTGGGGTATAAATCAGCTCGGCCGCCAATGGCCGTCGATTCGAAAATCGTGGCGCGACGTACTACGGTGGCATGCACGTGGTGACTGCACGCACATGCACGCGCACGCGCGTACGCCGCGACACTAAAAATTGCCCAGTCGATTGAGATAACGATTTTTGCAATGCGCACGGCGTGCTTTTCCACAACCGCGGTTCGTCCCCGGCGACTCCAATTTGATAAAATATTCCGCTTTTTTCTGCTTTTACATTTTTCATGCGCGATATTTTCGACGAACTGTTTCGCGGCATTTACATAAAACGTTATCTCGACGTAAGGCAAATAAAAATAATATTCAATTTGAGGTCGGAAAACCGTGACGCCCCTCGCGATTTTCAGCCCGGCGTCACTTTGTGACGCGTTTAGCGCAATTTAATTTGATCCGCGAAGCGCGCAAAAAATGCGACGCGGAATGTGCGGTTCGTCGAGGCCTTTTTTCGATACGGCAGGCGCACACAAATTTCGCCAAAAATCGAGCTGATTGGCACGGTTGCGTATTATCAAGCGCTTATCAAGACTGATAAAATTATCTTTGTGTGGAACAGTTGTCGCGAGCATGTATACACACTTGTTCGCTAAAAGTGCACTGAAAGTTTGGCCGGTGAAAATTGGAACGATTCAAAATTTGATCGTGGAATCGCGAAACGGTTTTTGGCAGCTTTACTCGGGTAATTTTTTGTTTTGCAGATTTCGAGATATTCCTGATAACAAAATTTGACAAACTCGACGAGTGTCTTTGTTTCTCGATCGGGGTCATTCAACCTGCGATTCTTTATCGCATGACTATAATCTGTACCTAGACGCGAACAAGCTGAAACTGTTTCATATCGAGTTTCTGGAAAAACAAGTTTCGCCCGTGTCCAAATCTTGCGACAATTACTTCCGTAAACTCACCCAGTCTAACATCTATCCATTTATCAAAAATATAACCTCAAAAATCTAGTATTTATTTCTTTAAATGTCTTCGGTTATTTAATAGTTATTCCAAAAAAGTTATGCCCCTTCAATGGATATTTATTCATACAGAAATTGGAAATTTACCTCTTTTTGTCTGCAAGTTTTTTGCATAATTTTGCATAAAAATTTGCATATTTTCGAAACTCATTATAAATGTCCATGTTGTGAAAAAGCTGGTTACACGTTTTTGCATATTTATGCATATTTTCTGCATATTTTTGCATATTTTCGTATGGCATAAGAAATCACTTCTTCAATGAAAACAATGTTTAACAAAATCTCGACTTCTTTCTGCTTAAAATAGAAGAAGAAAAACGAAATAATTAGTCTACAAGTAGTTACAATTATTGATGCAAAAAATTGTCTTCTCGCTATGTCTCTCTGACATGAAACTGTACATTCACACGTCGAAACGATCGGAATCGCCGAGTTCGCGCGCGTTTTCATTAACGCGACAATTGATTACGGTTCGCCGAGAAGCATAAACCTGGTCCGCGCTTTATTTTTAGCGTGGCATCGCTTATCGCAACACCTTCGTATAACCAATTGCGCGAAACAATGGATATCGCGACGTGTACAACTTGAAGGCCAAGCGTATGCACCTGACAGTACATTTTGAGCATATACCGTGACACAGTAATTAATAATAAATGTAATTCTCGGCAATTCTCCGTATTCGCCGATCGCCAATTTTCGATCGTCACCCACTTTGGAAAACCGTATTTTCGGTGTACCGAAACAACAATCGAAACGTTTCTTCGCGTGAAAATAGATGTTTTCTATCGTCCAGTTTCGAGTAACTCGAAATGCGGCGGTCAAATTTTTCCCCGCCATTAATTATGCCGTTACTCGACTTCGATATGTCAAGTCCTGATATAAACATCGGCAGAGTGCGAAATCGCTTTATAATTTACAAGCACCGGTTAAATAAAATCGATCGATAGCGGCGAAAGAGCGCTTTTTGGTCACCGTCACCCATTTAGCCGCTTTTTGCTCGAATTCGTCCCACCTCGGGACTTTGACTTCGTGTAACTCCGCAGGTACACACGTTTGAACAAAAAACGTTGGTATCCCATGAAATTCGCATATGAGAAAACCGATTTCCAGTTTTAGGTCGACCATTTTCGCCTTGTCCACGCTGCTTTTCTATTTTCGGGAAACCTAACCTCAAAACGAAAAGCAGCACATATCCTCTCCCGTACCAGTACTCCCTCGACTGCACACTCCGGCGAATTAATTTCAATCCGCGAGAACCGCGGAAAAGTTTTATCGTAACCCCAGCGCGAACCTAACCTCCAAATAACTCGGCTCACAAAAAGCCGTCGGCCATTGCGCAAAAATCGCCGACGTGATCACTCATATTTTCGTTCGCGTCGTTTATTCCGCGAAATTCGTCGGCGAAGTTTGCTCGCAACGTAACCTCAAAATTGCATCGGAATAGAAGCAATTTGCCGTGAACCGTCGAAACTGAGTTTCGAAGTAACTCGAAAACGAGTTACAGGAGGAACGGCGCTCGCATTGGACCATAATTTCTCATTTCCCATGGCCACGCGGGTGTGCTCGCGTAGGACGATCTACAACTGTGGCATGGCGTTGCTCGCGCTCGTGAATAATTAACGCCGCGGCACGTAGGTATGCGACGGTGTCGTGTGCACGTAGACGGAGCGCGATTTGGTGTGCGAACGGGAGGGGGGCGGCGCAGCTAGTTCGTGTGTTGGATATAGCCAGCGTTATAGATCGACTAGGCACACTAGGCCACTGCAGGTCGATAATACAACCCCGGCTTCAACATATATTTATTTGTCGCGACATCTGGCTACAAAACAATTAGAAAACGACGACTATTTCGGGTGACTGGACAATACAAGATGGCGGACCGAGCCCCGGAAATTTTGCATTCCAGGTTTTCGGGCTCAGGTGGACAGGTTGATTTTTGGGAACAGGTGGAGGATTCGAAGGTTGCTAAACGGTAGATGATGTCAATTTATGTGTCGCGATTTTCCGAGGGGTGGGGGACGAAGAACAGACGTCTTTAAGAACGCCCTTGGGGAAAGTCTTGTAACTTGGGCAGACTTGGTGGATTGGTAGTCCTGAAAGTCCGGTGAATTTTAGGTTTCGATGTTTACGATCCTTGTACCGGGGTATTGATAAGGCGATGTCGAAGTTGTGCTTCCTCAGAGTTAGGGTGTTTTTAATTATTGTTATATCACTATAACAATAAATTAGCGGTCTGAATTGTTTGATGAAATTCTTCAGTTATGGCAGAATGTGATGCAATAAAGCTCTATGTTTAAAAGGTTTTTTCAAAGAACATTTAGTGAATCAGTTTCAGAAGTTCATTTGGACATTTAACATAAAAATTTACGAAACTACACATGTCGGTAACCTCGTCTTCGTCTTGACCTTAACATGCATTGAAACGTTCTTTGCGTCATTGGGTACCAAAGAATAGATTGGTGTTTTTTGGAAACGCTGGCGCCTTCTTGCGGATTTTTTAGATTGGTAGTCCTGAGTTGGTTTGGTCGTTTTTGGATATGGACACTTAGTTGACTAATAAATTGCAGTTCATGATTCAAGGAGGTCGTAGATGGAAGCAATAAAATGCGTGCACCCAGCAATGGCACGCTTTGTCGAGAACAGAAGCAATTTCGCGAGAAAGCATCGGCGGCAGACGTTATATATAATTAAACTTTCAAGCGCAATCCGACGTTCTTTGACCGCATTGAAAAAAGCGTCGGCGCCAAATTGGTTTTGCAAATTCCGCGCGGAAACTACATTATCGACCGAGCGCCCCGTAATACCTTCGTGACACTTGCACGCAACAGCACTCTTTCTTGCGGTGGTCTTCATTGTGCTGAACAGTTAGCTATTTTAGCCAAGCACGAAACAATTTGGTCGTTACAAAATGCAACAATTATCAGATTAGGAGCTATCCCGAGGGCGCCCGTTTCATGTTCCGGTATCCTTTTTTTGGCTCGAGTTCATGTACATACTTTTAACCTTCGGGGGAAGACAAAGTATGCACATTTTTCATCTTCAAACGCATGGCTGGGATAACTGAGTCGATCAGTTCCCCAGCGTTTTCGCCCCCAGCGCCATTTTCATAAAAACAGTTTAATTAGAGAAAAGTAAACTAGTTCGGTATTTCGCTCAGTGCCACTTGCCTTATCAGCCTCCTTCAAGTCCTTCCGTTTTCAAATGTTGGTTGGTCGATACAACAGAATTCTTCGGCCAAATAGGTGAAAAATGGCGGGAATTCGGAGGCGAGATGGTATTCATCGTCGGGACATTAATGTTGATCTTCCGAGATTCGCAAATACAACCTTTGGGCGATAGATTCGCAAAGTGGAGGTGGCCCGAGCGTCGGCGGATTTGCATTGCAAATGTAGGGATGCGTCCTGAATGCCCTCTATATAATGTACATATTATACTACGTGGCGTTTTCTTGCAAGTTTGCGGCTGTCGATTGGCAGCTTTGAGTGCCCGGCGGAGACCAAGATTTAGAAAGGGGCATCCCCAATTCGGTGCGATTCCGCATTATAGCTCGCTCCTTTCATCGGCCAATTCGGGCAAATTGTATCCCATTTACGTGGTCTCGTGTGTTTTAGCCGAGAGGTGGCGCTAGGTGACATTTCCGTCGGAGAACCAGGTGCCTTGAATAGCGCACGAATCTTTCGGGGGTTTTGCTTAATTGAATTGGAGTGGCTGCCGCAGGTTTATTCGGGTGCTAAAATCGCAGAGAAATTCGTAGAAATGTTGCTCCAAATGAACATTGCGAACTCGGTTACGGTTCTAACCTCCAATCCGTTATACTGTCAAGTCCAAGCTGAAAATTGTTATCTGGCAAACGAAATGTTCTTGAAATCACTCAAATGAAGTCTCAGACTGAAGCGACGTCATAAAAGTGTTTTCGATCGACGTAGCGAAATGAATCATCCGTCCGGAAGTCTGTCGGCGTGCAGGGCCAATCGTCGTGATTAATCAAGTTTGCGAATTCTTTAATCGCACGCGCCGCGATTGTCTGCGTTCCGGAATTAGTTTATCAGACACGCCCTATTCATCTGGCGTGTTTGCCTAATAAATCCTGTCTAT
This sequence comes from Ceratoteleas bidentatus, assembly GCA_022817645.1. NCBI lineage: Eukaryota > Metazoa > Arthropoda > Insecta > Hymenoptera > Scelionidae > Ceratoteleas > Ceratoteleas bidentatus. Next base: position 6,085 of record JABFPB010006641.1, on the reverse strand, counting down.
TTCAGTTGCGGCTTGGGCACATGTGCCGCTAACTCGGCATTAGATCTGCAGATGAAAATTTTGAGTTGGTTTAGTTGGCAATAATTTATGCGCTTAAACCGTGAACTGTAATGGCGATGAATATTCGGCTGAGTTATTCCAGAATTATAAATGAAGCGCGCCCGGGCCGGTGAAACGATGTCTAAAAATGATTATGGGAATCCCCCGTGTTTGGCGAATCAGTTTGCGGAAACTTCGGGGTTAATGGCGTCGGCCAAGTGGGCGCATTTCGGACGATATTTATAATTGTCCCATTAGGGCGGACTGCCTAATTCGTTTATTCCGCAATTTAGCCGCCTATTAATTCATTCATTTGGTCGCGTGGGTTTCCGTATCTTCCATTCGCGATCATCTCTTCCGCCAAAAGTATCCATTCAGACGGTTCAGATATATTTATCGCTTCATGATAGCGTGATTCCTTAGCTTTGCATTCGCCATGTTGTACTTGCATGTTTCCTACATTCAAACGACAGTCTGTAATTCTATGTCTTTCCAGCTAATATACATCTTTAATTAGCTACACTTAGCGCTTTATCTATACCTGCGTCAATGCATTACTTATCCATATTCACCCATGAACCCACGGACTTGTTTTGTCGAGTTCATCTGCCTTGTAATTGTCCACCTCGTAAGTCCCTTCTTCCAAACGAAAACAACCCTTGAATCCTAGCTAATGGCAGCTAATGTGTTGCAGGATTATTTAGACATATTGCACGCAAGATGCAAGTGCTATGTTATTTTACACGCATAAATGCTTTTACGTGCACGACATGAAAGCAAACTGCTGTCATAATCATATTTGCTGAAGCAGACTGTGCTAGCTGGGTTACTCTACAATGATGCAAACTAAAACTCTGAGATTATCTGATCCAAATTAATCATAACCATGTCAGCAAATGCCAAGTTGAGAGTGTGTTCCGTGACATCAATAACACTGTACACATCCATGCTGATTCACATCAACATCGTAAAATTAATATTGACGATCTCCCAAAAAGTCCTCGTCGTTAAGATGCAATACCACACTTCTTCCTCTTGTTCCACTCGACATTCCTCCGAGAAGCTGCAGTCATTTTAGGCTCCTTTTAGGTTGTGATGCAAATACTCCCCTCTCTTCCTGCATTTCGACAGACTCCTCGACTGCAGAAGCCATCTAGCTGCCGCTACCCTGCAACGCCATCTAGTGCTCGAAGCCCCGAAGCTCCCGATTCCCGGAACTCGCCATTTTTCTTTCCGAAGACCGATGACCCGTTCCCCAGAGTCATCAATTCCCGTAATCCACGCCGTGGTCGAGCAACTGGTTAGACGCGCCACCGTCTGATCGAACGCAAGATACGCTTCCGCGGTCGCGCGAATTTCGGGCCGCTCCGCAGTGGGATGACCTAGTGCGCCGTTTATAGGTCAGCCCGGTGGTTGCTATATAGATTTTTAGAGCGCGTCCCACCTTTTCAGTTAGCCAACACGCGATTCCCGAAAGCCAGCCCCCTCCCCTCGGCCGCCGTGCACCCAACCCCCCCCCCTCCGTTCCGGACACCCCACCACTCGGCGTCCGCGTTTTTTCTGCTCCGTTCGCCGGCTCTTCCCTTTTTTATCAACTGTAATCTTGTGTTTTATGAATCGAGAGGGACGAGGACCGAGCGAGGCGCGGGAAACCCGTACACACGTCACAGGGGCGATTTTACTATTATTTATTGGCGCTCGGGGTTCATTATTGAATAGCCGATCCGCGCGACGAAATTTATGGCGGATTTGAAAAAGCGCGCGAAATGCCGGCGGGACTAAAAAATGGAGAGTAAAGGGTTGGAAAGAGAGGGGGATTTTCTGGAGGGGAGGAGTTCTTAGTGTCAGGATCGCCATTCGGCGATAAATTGTCAAATGAGAGAAACACGCTTATGTAAATAAACCGGATGGAATGAGACACATTTTCTGCTGGCATTATTGCTTATCGCGAAGGGCGTGTAGTGATTTTCAGGATGAGGTTTAGCGGAGGTTATGGGAAATGTTAATGAAATGTTCAGTCGTTTCTTTCTAATAGAAGTTTTGGCTTGTAGAGTATTAAGGTGATGTCGAATGAACAAGTTTGGGCAAGTTTGAATTGGTAATTTCTAGCCAAAAGTAATTTCTGTTGTATTACATTCGTAAAGTATCAAGTATTCCGCCAAAAACTAATCGTAGCGGAATTCTATGTTTAGAGAAGTTGTTTTAAAAGATGCAAATATATTGTTTGAAATTGCATGGAAAAGTAATTTGAAAACTGGAGTTTTCTTAGGTTCATTCTTTTGTAATTACAGAATTTCGTTGTAATCCGCTTTTCCGAATATTTTACCTTTTATGAATAACTTAACAACAGTGTGTGGAACCCAACAAAAGTCGATAATGTAGAAATCAGGATTTTTCGGTCTTAATGTAGTTTCAGATTCCTAATCGGTGGATCGAACATAATGGATCAAATATCGTAATTTTGTTGTTTTTACTGAAACCCAATTTTTAATCATACATTTAACAAATATTTATGCAGTGAAAAATTAATGACTTAATGATTCTAACTCGACGATACAAATAATTTAGGAAACCCAAAATCATTTTAAACAAATAATTCGAAATCGAGTTTAGGTTATGATACTGTGTCAAATTTGCTTTTTTAATCGACTTAGACATACAAATTTTACATATACGAGATTATAACTAAACTTAAAATTACAATAAAACCATTTATGATAGGAATACTGGTACGAATGATAAAAACTTTGAGATTTGCTCAGCTGAGTCTGTGTTGAATGTTTGTTTTCCAAATTGCTGCCCATTTTTTACCGAGATCGCCTGAATTGATTTCGAAATGGTGTTTGTATGCCGGCCTACATACGGGTATGTTTTGACTTCATGTTTTGTTAGTTTTTTGTTGATCGCTTGATAATTGCTATCGATATAATATTTGTTGCTAACAAACTGAAGTTGAATAAAATAGATGTACACTAGAAAAACTGGTTTCTAATAGTCAGACGTTTAGACGTTTTTGGTGTCTATTTATGGAAAAGTTGTCAAGTTCCTAGACACTTTTGGTGTCTATTACACCAAAAGTATCTAAAACTTAAACACTTGTTTTTCAAGTGTAACTATTAACATTTGCAAAAGAGAATGTTGATTTACTATCCTCTTTTACTGAAAAATAAAGAAGAATCGAAAGATGCACGCTCTGCCCCTGGATTAAGATTTTCCGATATACATATTGAAATGGATATCGGAATGTTTTGAAAACTAATACCGAAGATATTTAATGTGTAATGGTCTAGTAGTTGCAGTATCTGCATGTAAAATTTATCGAAAACATGTTCTCTTATTTGTATGTATTTTTTTCAAATTGAAATGAATATTAAAACTTCATACATATTAAAATGTATTTGCTTTTTAACACACAAAACATTGTAATAATAATGACTATTATTAAATGAATTAAAAACAAACATATGTACTTAATTTAATTCACGTTTAGTATTGCTAAATAACACGAACGTTAATTATTAACGGATTATTTTCTATGTAAGAAAACATTACTAACTTGAACGTAAATTGACAAATAACATTAAATATGCAAGGGTTTTCCTTTTTAACCAGAATAACTGACTAATTTAGTAATGAAGAATACGTCAATTAATAATGGTAGCAAAGTAAACAAATATTCCATAATATGAATTTCTTCAAGGTTAATATTTGCGTTGAATGTATAATATTAACATTTTTCCAGTTAATCTGTCACATTATATAAATTGCAGCTCAAATACACAATCAATATTCCGATATTAATAATAGAAGTCCTTTATTAAAAAATGTTTAAAGATTAACTTTACATTTAATTATTGTTACATATTACTAATAATATTTAACTTGAATAGCAGTAATGAATTATTTTAATTATTTTCTGATTAACTTTTCGAGGTTTGAACCATTTCCTCGATATAAAATGATTTGTTTATTTACATGAATAAAGAGAACAATTTTTCTCTTTGCTTTAAAAGTTACCTTTAACTTGAAATATACAGGGAAATAGAAAATGTTCAGGGTTTACATCACAAAAACAAATTACAGTCACTTGATTATCTTTTTGGGAATTTTTAAGATACTTACCATAATTTTCTTTCACTCCTCTCTGCCCAACAATCTAAACAAAAATAAAAACATAAAGACATTTAGAAATAACGTGTTAATAATTTTAATTTGTCGTTATTTTAATAGGAATGTCAGGTCAACTAAACAATAACTCTCCCGAAACAACATCGCAATTCTCCGAATCCGCAACAACCGAATTCTGCAACTACACGTAACGGCTCCCGAAAACTCATCCCGACAAGTGAGAACATTTTGCGAAACACAAAACAGTATTAAAACATAAAAACATTCCAGAATGTATTTCAACATTTAAAAACACTTGCAAATATTTTGTATTGTAATAAGAAATTAAATAATAAAATGAATAAATTAATCATTTTAATACATTAATTAACTAATTATCAAAAATTAGTTTTTATATTTAGGTTTGTTAGAATCTTTTTCTTTCTATATAAACATGAAAATATAATCATTTAACAATTTAATATCCGGTTTATGCCCGTTTTCCTTATTTTGTTTTATTTTGTCCCGCTAAAAATATGTTTCTAAATTTTTTTCGCATTTATGCAGTACTTATCATTCATGTCTTCATTACTATAAGATAAAATCTGTCATACCATCGATTCTCAAAATTATAAACTAATGGTTACATACTTTGTATCCAAAACTTTTCAAAATTGAATTACATACACTGAGAAAAATTTCTACATAAAACTTCCAGTACTTGTACATTAAAATGAAATACTTCCAGTACTGTGTGCATGAAAATTAATGTAAAAGCACATGACATTTCATTACCTCTTCTATGCTATCAATATAGGAATATTGAAAATTCCAGTACTTGTACATTAATGTTAATGGACGTCAATGAAATGAGCTTCCAGTTTTTACATTAAATTTCATGACATTTCTGACAGTGTATACAAAACGTGCATAAAGTAGTTCACTCGTCTAATCATATGCGTTGAATTTTTTTTAACCTTTATATTTTCAAGGGGAGGTTTTAGTTCTTTTGGTGAAGAAAAGGGTAAACTGAAATTTACATTCTGACTAAGGGTTCATAGCTATGTCTGCGATTTTCACTGCTTTATTCTTTGTACATTCTGAACAAATTGTATGAATTACAATTCATCACTTCAAACAGGAAAAATGTTTTTGATATCTGGATTCAAATCCGACAAAAATGTTGAAAAATAAATTAAATTTGGAATACTAGAGGAACTAGAGTGGTCGCCAATTTGAAAAATATGATTTAGAGAAAATCGCGATTTAGTTTGAGTTACTTTCCGCTTTTTATTTACGTTTTCTCGCTTAAATAGTTGCTCATTTGCTTACGTTTTGTTTTGACTAGCGTCTGTAACGACCGAACTACTTGCATTTTTTTTGCTCGTTCAGCTAAATGTTAAATCTTTGACTTTTAAGTAATATATTTCTCAAGTCAAGAACTATACGGTAAGAATGAAATATAGGCAAAAAACATCAACGTATATTTTTACACGCACTTATTGCGTCCTTAAAACATTTTTTTTAATTAAATAATATTTTAAGGGGGGAAATACAAGTAAATGTCTAAAAACTCGATGTTTTTTGGGAATTTTGTTGGGGAAAATGAAACAACCTACACTTTCGGGGATTCTTTTATTAAATTATATTAACATTCAGATGTATTTACGATTTTTTTGGAATGTGTTTTTGGAAATGTTTTTCACTTTTAATAACCTGAACCTTGTTTTTAAATGTGTTTTATGCTATATGAACCTCCGAATGAAAAAATTTTTCATTTTTTTTTACTTTAGGCATCCCTAAAAATTATTTAATATTTTTTAATGATATTAGTGGTTCATATAGAACAGAATTTAATTACGTTTCGATCGCGCAAAGTTTCAAGTTATTTGGATGAAAACTTTTTGAGTTATTTTTCCCGCCAAGTTGAAAAATACCG
>JABFPB010006640.1:0-11812 GCA_022817645.1 Ceratoteleas bidentatus | reverse complement strand
AAAAGTATTTATAATTTATTCATACAAAGAAAAATAATACATTTTGAAAAATACAATTATTTAATTATTTATAACATAATTAACATTAAAAAATATATGTATTTCCAAAAAGCTTATTCCGAAGAAAGTACCCATATATACAACAAATCTTTGTAATTATACAAACATTTCTCTTGGCACCCCAAATTTACGGCCCTTCACTATGCAAATACCTTAAAATGTTTCTGAACATTGTTTTCACAATTTTTTTTGTTCGTGGTTAGAAAAATACAATTAAACATTTGACGCCACAACACGTTTTACGGTAATGTGGCTGAGAAAATGCGAAACTGCAATTTGCGCGAATTCCCTGCGGTTTCACGGTTACAAAATTCACCGTAAGTGTCGCTGGGGGGTTGTGTCTTGTAATGGCTTTGGAAAATCAATGTTACATAAATTGGTCGATCGAATAGCTCGGCGTGCAATTCTTTCCCACGGTACTCCGCAGAAAAAGGTGAAAACCGAACATCGGGAAAAGTCGGATATTTTGATCTGCGATATAAGTACACTTTCCATTGCCATTCAGCGGGTAATCCGCCGTTATACATTTTCAGTTGGAGAGTTGTTTGTAACTCAAACAATGATTACTAAATCCGATTAAAAAGCGCCGGACTCTGAAAGTGGATATGTAATATCAGTCGGCTTATTTTAACGAAGTAACGCGAACGCCATCACTCTTCCTTCCACGACGTTATCGAAGCTTCCAATATAATGAGGATGGTATACGTTTACGCATTACATTATATAAAAGGCAAATATTTGTTGACTGGGTGTTGACTATTGCCAATCCATTAGACTCGTCTTAATTGATTGCAGACGAACTTCTCCGTTGACACGAATCCAACGGTTTCCCCAGCTATTTTAGTCTCCTATTTCTTATTCTTATACTGTAAAAGGGTATAAAGTTAACAGTAAGAGTACAATCTTCCAAATATGAAATTCGAATGTTGAAACGACATCTACTGATAAATGGAAGATTTATATTATAGTTATGTGGAGAAACATAATTTTTTACCCTGAAAACAAAATCTTCTTACAATGAGGTCATAATGGTTGACACTGATAGAAAATGTGGCGATCCTGGCAGGATCGCCAATTTAGCAAATCAGATATTCATATTTAGAAAAGTGTATTCTTAACGTTAATCTAACTAAATATTTTTTATATTGTTCAATCATAACATTTCAAATGAATTTTCTTCCCAAAAAATTTTTTTCGTTTTCAAAATTCAACATCAATCCAGTCAAACCGTCAAAACTCCAAGCCTTCTAATCCGTTTCTATAACTCCTGTAAAAAACGGTCTGCAAACATTCCGAAAATCTTGTAGCGGAATTATTATTGTTGAAACTAACCGGACATGAGTTGGTGAATGGCTGCTGGCAAACAAAAGTGTTTGTTCGGCGTGATTTGCCTGCGAAAAAGCGCGAGACGCTCTTCGTGACGGGCTTTCCTCGCGATTGTTTTCCGCCGCAAAAATAACATATTCGTCAAAGTGTGGAAAAACGCCGATGTCAATAACGATTATGCGCGCGATTCGAATCGCGAGCAAAAATGCGCGCCATTGTTCCGCGTGTCTGCTCGGCGCGCGCTCAAAGCAAGAAAAACTCGAGGACGACCGAATCTGCCGACTATTCAAAGTATTTCTTTGTGGCTGGGAATGTAAAATAGCAACAGAGGCGGGTGATTATTTCGAGAGAACCGGATGAGTAAGGAATAATGGCTGCCGAATGAGAGCTCTTATTTGTGGAGAAATGTGGACGGGGTTTTGAAAGGAGGGACTTCGCAATATGAAGAAGCTTCGCGATAGGAAGTTGGTCAAAACTATTTCCGTTCAGTTTTCTTCTTCAAACCAAATTAAGTGGGGCTCAGTCAATTATATGTTTAAGTAAGAAGTAAAAATAAAAAAATGTTTAAGAACCTGAAAAAAGATGTCACCCTAATAGACATGAAACATGGAATCCACGTGGAAAAAACGTGGATGAATATTCGAACGAGGATTCAGCGTAGATTCGGCGTCGAATCTACGAAATTTAGCGGATTTGTCTGTTAGGGCAGAATAGGAACCGTCGAATTGTTTTAATATTTTTCGAAAAATGTTTCCACACTTTAATTTCTTCAGGGCGATGGAATTGAAAACCAATAAATTCTTCTTTCGGAAGAATTATCTTGGTAGAAGTGAGTTGAACAAGTGGCAAAACTTTGTGCGAATCGAAGTTTAATTTCACTTGGTATCAATTACATTGAACTGCGGCTGACTTAACGCGAAACAAAACGTGAAAAGTGTGCGATTCCGTTTTTGCCGCAAGGCAAGTTCAGCTTACGAGTCGTGGAATTTATGTTGTCTGTTTGATGCATTACGCGGACTTGCCGTAACTTTTTTCTCGTGCTTATTCACGAAACTTAAAAAATGCCCGTAATTCAAAGCCCGGCACGATGATTCCAGCACAAAAGCGCCGCCTATCGGCTTCAATTACGCTGGCAATTATTCCGGAGGACTGTCGAAAAAAGGTGCGCTACGATCGCTCTTCAGGCCATTTCCTTTATTATGACGCGTCACGTGAATTACGATCCAATATACCGAGTCCAAGTCCGACGCGTATCTTCCGTTTTAAAATGTCGCATTCATATTCATTACGCCCTCGCGCCACTTTTAACGCATATTAATTCATTATTCCGAGCGGTACGTCAAACAAGTTAACTGGACAAAAAGAATGTACTAGTGACAAATCCGAAAATCATCTGACGACAAAAGCAGATGATTATATCTATAAACAAATCTATCAAATCGTGAAAAAATTTTGGCAAAAACATGGTAGTATGGCAATAGTAAAGCAAAATTAATTGTTTCGAAACAACTCTTGTCTCGAATTTGCTTTTTAACATTCAGTAAACCTATGTTTTATTTGGGATTCCATAAAGAACATTTCAGTTAAGAAACTGACACTAATTTCTGTCAAATAAAAAACTTTCTTGCGTTACGAAAGTTTGAACTTAACTTGTTTTATTCTTCTCTAAAGAAACACAATTCTTGGGACAATGTCAAGACAGAAACTTTCTTGAGCCAAGAAAGTTTTTCTTGACTCAAGAAAGTTGTTCTTAGAGGGTATAACATAACTGGCATTTCCACGATTTCGCACTCACTAATGAAACTTTCAATTTTAACCCTAGAAGCATAAACATGTGGTGAAAAAAAATGCTTGTTTTTTTCACCACAAAGCACAAAAGCCCCCAATTTTAAAATGACGATTACGAGCTCATTTTTACATAAAAATAACTTCTGTTTTAATGTAATGGTTTCTGTTTTTAATGGAGAATAAGATCATGCAGCAGTTGCAATCGTCAAATTGAGGTTATGAGATGAAAAATTTATGTGAACGAAAAAAAAGTCATAAAAATAGCTAAAAAGACGTTTTCTTAAAGAAAAAAAACATATCTTTCTTTAGTCTAATGCAATTTCTATGATCTTCACGGAAATTTACGTGAAAATTACTGAATTTTAAGGATATCATGACTGTCTTACTGATTTTTCAAAAACTATAATTATTTTCAAATATTAATACCAAAGAACCGAGATTTGATCAAGAAAAAAATTTCTTAACAATAATGCTAAGCCAAATTCGCGAAATTCGCTCAGGCAATTGTCGTGAGAAAGCGCACGTGAACTGACGTGATGCGCGGCACAAACAAAGGATCGAAGGTTCGGTTCAGATTTTTACTGGGAAATGTGCGCAATACGGCGATGCGGGGGTCGAATCCTTCCATCGCACGGAGTGAGTCGAGCGATGGAAAATTGGGCAGAAAATGCGATGGCTCGGCGGAAAGTCTTGCGTCGCTTTGATTCCGCGGGTAACTGAGCGAGTTGGCGATATGCTTGTTTGTACAAAGGGCTGCTCGATGCCACCACTCGATGCCGCTCGATTGCGATAACACAACGCGGATGGTTAATTACACGAATTAAAAGGACCGCGCGTCGACTTGGAGCTTTTTTTCTTTTGTTCCGGCTGATTTCGTTTCATTAAATATAAATTCCAACTCACTCACTCGACTGACGAGATTGACGAGTATTTTGGACCATTTTCCTTCTCTCGATTTGATCTTAACGAAAGTAGTAAATTAAGGAAAAATCTCGACATAACTCGTCTCTGTTTTCGCCCGTTTTGATGAATAGTAGACAATTTGTGTTTCACGAAAGTTAGCTTCTGCAGTCGGTTTCTCCGAAAATATATCTCAGAATGAAACGTCCGAAGTTTATAACGGATTATAACGTATCTTTCAATCAAACATCGGAGTTTCAGTAGACACATTTTTTAAATGAGATGTTAATGATAATTGTGTTGTGATTTTCCACAAAACAATGATGGCGCGCAAAGCTGTCTAGTCAAAATTAGTTTGGGTATAACGAATGATAATTTTTTGTTAGGATATCTGTACGTTTTGTTAGGGATATAAAGAGATTAAAATGCGCGTGGAGCTGCCGGTGCATTAATAAAAATGAAAAACGTTGCCGGGGTAAGGATTAATGAGGAATGGCGATGATTAAACAAAAGGTTTTGTGCTCGAACAACGGCGTGATATCCGCGCAATGTTTATCAACGTATAATAGTTGCAAAAATAATGGGATGAATGGCGGGCGCCATCAAATGATGTCGTCATTTAACCAGCCTTAAGCGATTTCCGGCTTAAATTCATCTTATTCTGCGAACCTATCAGCCGCTTGACATCTCGATTACACGGCTTAACGAGGGTGAAAATTCGTTTGCGAACTTTTCAATTTGCACCGACACCTCTCGGCAACATGTACATCATTATATAAGATTAAAGCCACATTCTATGGTAAATAGACAATTTGCCGGCGCAATTTTTCCCGTGCATTTCACATCCGAATCAGAGCCGTAAACATTTCCAGAGCGAAGATATTTCTGAGGTTTCGAGGAAAAACGAGTTAGGTTATACTATTGTGATTTTGACAAATTTGCGTTTTTTAAGTTTCGAAAGGAAACTTTTGTCTAATGCCAAATGAAGTGGAGAAATGTTGGTTCGCTTTCACTTAACTGGTTTTTCCTTAAAAAAGTATCTGTTCTAGTTATGTCTTGTACAAGATATAGATCAGATAACAGGTTGTGCCGAGTGAAAATATACATTTCCACACTTTTCAAAAAAACATCTTAATTGGTTTTTTCATAAAACTACAGATTGCTTTGACGTTTTCCGGTTCACTTTTCCGGTCGGCCAATTTTCACTTTTCAACTAATTATGATGTTACGACGACGGAAACGTCAAACGAATTTTTCATTTCGAATTTAATTAATGCTCACTTTTATTGACCTCGCCTTGACGTTAATTGGAGTAAAAAGTCAACTTGAGTTTGCGGTTTTTCCCAGGCTCAATTGTTTAGTTACAGCAATGTTTTTGTTCGAAATTCTAATGTTTTTGTTACGCATTTATCGACTAAACTTTTGATAAAATAGTCACTCATGAATGAGGAAATTTGCATTGAAGATACATCGAATTGGTATTCTGTTCATGGTACGATTTTACATAAAATTTTTCTAAAATTTTATCTGTTTTGGATATTGTTCAACCTAATTTTTTCACTAACACTCTCCCAACAAAACTGGTACAAAGAGAAGAAATGTCGTCATTTTCCATAATCATTTTCCACACTCCTCATTGTATCTCGACGAACATCAGCGCCGAATAGGGCGCGGCGTATTAACGCGATTATCGTATCGCGTTCGTCGACACGCGAGCTGTCGTTCGCGCTGATAACGCGATTCAAGCGCGGTCGTTTAATTACCGAAAGCTCGGATAAAGTATCGGGGTCACTTCAAAGTCTTCGGAATTGCTAATGCGCGACGGGCGAAATTGTTTCCCAGTCGACTGCATTCCGTCGTCTTAGTTGCTTCCGCCAGAGTAATATTCCGCCGAATCTTTCGAGTTGCTTTCGAAACTTGCGTACAGCGCTGTTCAATTTCGCCCCGCAGCTGGCATTTATTTATTAAACGCCGGGAATCCCTCGATTTTGCTTGTTGCCGGAAAATTTAATCATGCAAGACGTTCGGCGCCGAAGAATGGCATTGTCTCAAGTTCGGGCGATCGTGAACCGGGGTGAGGCAATTTGTTAATGGCTCGCAATCGTTCGCTGAATTATGCGATCGCGAGTCGTTAGGTGCCCAGCAAAAAATAATGAATGGAAAAGAATAGAAAAAAATTGAAAAATAGAAATTGAATTCCTTTTGAGAAAGATTCAGCATACATATTTTTATTCTCAATTCTTTTCTATTCTTTTCTATTCCAACGATTTCTCAATGTTTTTGGCGAGCAATTTTGAATTCTTCAGAAAGAATTCGTTTTTGTTCAATTCCAAAATCTGAATTCAAACTGACAAGATGAATTCTTTTCTACTCTTTTCAATTCCAAATAGGTTGACATTTTGAAAAAGTTTATTTTGAATTAATTCAACTATTTCTAACATTCAAATACGAAAAATGAATTTAATTTTAATGAATGTCGAATGTGGCTACACATCCAATTCTTTTCCATTCGTTTCTATTCAACATTTTTTGCTGGAATGTTTTACATTTATTTTAATTTATTTGTTTATATGAAATTATGAAATTATATGAAATGCTATAAATAAATTCCAAACAATTCAAATCAGCGCGGAATTTAACTAAAAATTCTTTTCCATTTATTTCTATCGAACATTTTTACCGGGATTCTTCATCACGGCGATGCCAAATAGATTACCTTCAGTTTTGACTGTAATATTTTTCTTGCCAAACGAGAACTCGGATCCCCCGTTTGTCGGCGTTGGGGCTGGGTTGTACTGGTTCGGGGTCGCTGGTGTAGGAATGTCAGTGTTGGATTCTTTGGCTTCTTGCGCTGAGCCCGAACTAGGCACGGACGGAAAATCGAGCTCTTTGTCTTTGGACGTGCTTGCTGAAAGTCAACGAAACTTTTGACAATCCTGTCCCTTTGTAACATCAACTTTTTAACGGTGCCATTCGGAATGTTGCTTCAAGCAAACGGCCAAGTTTAAGTAATCAATTTGTCATCTCATTCAAGTATGATTTGATGAAGCAGTTTGGTCTGCTGAGAAGCAGTGCTGTGGCTTTAAACAATGAAAATGGTACAAAGAATTTCGCTCTCTTCTTTTTAGACGTTTGGTTTTTTGAGTTGAATGTTTGAGTAGCTGTAATTAATGGTTTGCACGTTATTTACGATGAAGTGAAATTTGATTACATTAGGCTTGTAAGACGAACATAGCGTGCTGCAAAGAAGCAAAATTAGGTCATCGGGGAGTACCTTCTTCGTCATTATTTGCCTCCTCGAATTCGCCGACGGATTTATCTTCTTCATGATCTTGAAGAAATAGGTTTTTGGTTATTATGACGATCTTTTATTTTATGTTTAGGTAAATTAGTTATGAAAGCAGTACCTTCTTCATTTTTATCTTCGGTATCCGGATTATCAATTTCTTGGGAAAGGCAAAGAGAGGGAAAGAAGAAAGATTTCAAAATATTGAATTATATGAAAGTAATTAATAATTAAGTAAGGTAAAAAGTACCTTCTTCATTATTTTCTTCAGTAGGAACTTGGTTTTCAGTTTCCTCTTTGCATTTAAAAATTAATTTTGTTTATTTATGTTACTTGTGATATTTTTTCAGAATTGCAGGCAAAGTGAAAGCAAAATAATAACTAATGGTTTAATTATCTATAGGATTTAATTTAAAATAATTATGGATTAGTAATATAAAGATACCTTCATCTTTATTCTCATCTTCATTAAGTGGTTCTTCATTTTCCTCTTTGCCTTTAAAAATATAACTTTAGGTTAAAATTGCAACTAGTTACTTTTCCATAAATGAAAGCATTACCATTTACAATATATTAATTTAATACATATTTATCATTGTCTTAAAAAAGTACCTTCAGGCTTACTTTCTTCTTCGGTCTTATTTTCTGGATTTTCACCTTCTCCTTTGTTTTAGAAACATTTAGTGACAATTAATTATTTTTCTTTTTTAATTAGAAAGCAATGATTGAGTAATATACCTTCTTCATTGTTTTCTCCCTCAGGTTCTGGATTTTCATTCTCTTCATTATCTTCAATAACATACATAACTATTATTAACAAAAATTAAAAGAAAAGTTGCAGTTATTTTTAAATTTTAGAAGGGATAATACCTGCTGAATTACCTCCTTCTGTTTCAGCTGCTGGTTTATCATCCTCTTTTATGTCAACAATTTAGAAAAAGTTAAAATTAATAATTACAAATCAGCACTGTTTTTACATTCATACAATTTGATTTGCAAGTGGAAAGTACCTTTCGTTTCATCATTTTTCTCTAACAAATGCATTGCGACAGCATCTAACAATGAAACCAAGTGTTAACTATGCAATTACAATCTTATATTATTAGTTGAATTCACTTTAAATCCATTACCTAAGTATTCACCGTCGTCATTCTCTAATACATCTTCCGTTTCTTCAGCCATGTCTATTCGTTTTTGTTTTTGAATTTTATAAATGCATGTGTACCATTTAAACATATTTATGTAATTGATTTGGACATTTTCAGGATATAAATCATGTATGAAAATGAGATGACAAATGGCACAATGTTAAATCAAACAAAGCCAAAGAAATGTTCATTTTAGAAACATTCTTAGAAATAATCACATAGAATTAAAATGCTTTGAAAATAAGAAACAATCAACAATAGAACAATGGCAAATCAATGAAAACATGATCATGAATTGTTCTGCTGAATGATATTTATATATGAATATTTGATTGTTTCTTTTACCATTATTAATTCCGAGATATTCATCATATACAGAATAAAAAAAAAGCATTTTCTCACCTTCATTTGAATTATCTTCACCTTCTGTCTCTAGAGGTCCAGAAACAGGCGTTTCACCCTTTTTTAAACAATTGCTAATATAAACTGACTTCCACTTGGCATACTTCATATTCCTCTCAGCCTCTTCATTCAGTGGTTCGAATGTTTTTGTTAACTCATAGATTAGACTTGCTGTGTAAAATGCCTGAATGACATTTTTGTTGAAAACCCCCGCTCGGTCTTGTCCATCGGCATATAAAAACAGTTTTAAGGCTCTATTTTCCAGATGAGCTAGGGCAACCATTTCATTCGTTATCGCCTCATTTTCATGATTTTCCTTTTTTGTTCTCTCCAGCCACTCCATTAGAATCATTAGGAATTGGGTTTCTTCCATAGATGCTGTGGAAATTTGCAATCCCCTCTGTATGGCTTCCAAACGAGCTGAAGCATTTTAAAATATCATTCAAATTTAATTTTAAGTAAGGTTGCTATAATTTTAAAATGTAGTTTTAAGTAGAGTTGTTATGATTTAAACCAAGTGATTAAAATTGTTGATTTAAATTGCAATTTAAATACAATTATTTTTTCAACTAAATCTATTATTTAAATGAAATAATATTTTAAACTATATATATATATCAATGATAAAATATACCAAATATGATAAGTTCTGCATTTTATTAATTTTTTTTTAATATAAAAGAGTATTGTCGAACAATGTCAATAGCAATTTTATTTAATTGTTTAATTACATTATTAATTTTCCAGCATACAAATGTTCATTCCTGATATGTTATTCATTGCTAAATAATATTGTGCTGATTTAAGATTACAATAACAAACCAATTCTCATTATAGAATGGAATAAATCAATATTATATGACTCATTCTCTACTGAGAAATGTATAAAATAATTCGCGTTGAACCGTCAAACAGCAATTAATTCTACATTTGCAATGCTGTCGCACAAATAACGATGTTTGACGCAAGGGATCAATAATATGTCAATGTTTGGTTATGTTGTTGATTACAACTGCGTCTTACCCCAATAAGCCACGACGAGATCGCGATTATCGTGCAGATTTGCGAGCGACAAAAAAGGCTTTAAAACCTTGAGAGGCTCTGGCATCTCGGGTAACTGCGGTGGTGACATTTTGCGCGAAATACGCCGACTGCTTGCAAGTCGCGATTTTTGCGTAACACCACTTGTCTCGCGTGACGTAAGATTGTTTGTGATTGTGATCGAGCGGAACGCGGAATCCCGGAACCAACGCAAAACAATAACAAACAATATTTCTTGATAATTAAGCGGAAAAGTTTATTGAAATGTATCGTTAATTTAAAATCAATTTAATAAAATCAATTTAAGATTGCAAAAATTCAATTTAATATTTTATTTCTCATAAATTATATTATTTACAATTATTATGACGACAAATATGTTTAATGTGATGAAATTTTCCATTATATTTTATAAATTAAAGAAAATAACACAATTGTTATGTTATTTGACTTTGTTTTCTATGACAGATTTGAAATTCCCTCCAATTGTTCCAGAATTCCTAAAAACATCTATTTGGAATGAATTGTGGTAAATTTCACGATTTCTCTTTGAAAGACAATTTTATTCGTTAAAGTTTATTTAAACAAATGCATCTAACTTTTCAGTTGGACAACATTTATTCTCATTTCATCTTATTGGCTAGACAAAGACAGAAAGCCTTTGACTGAGAAAAGTACACGAGTGCCATCTACACAGATTCTGATTGGAAGTTGAGAAAAGAGTGAAATGTCGCTTCGATATTCTTTCGAGGTCCTTTCGGCCATGAAAGCGAGTCTTTTTTGATTGTCGTGCTACGGGATACGTAGAAGGTAACGTCTGTTTCACACATTTTTACAGATTGAAACTGAAAAACCGACGAAAATGCACTTTCGCGATAACAAACGATCGAAATGCGCTAAAAAGACGGTTCGATTCTGCGCCGATTTTTATTTATTTCTCCGGATCACTTAACAGCACGTGTTTCTATTAAAGTGAGGTTAGAAATCTGCGATAGATTTCTATATGCAATTATTTCCCGTGATGTAAATGTATTTTGAGTTTGTGTGCGAAAAAAATGAAGTTGCACTAGATGTATGGTAAACATGTGTATTAATGCTTGGTTTTGCGATTTCAGATTAATTCAAAATGTCATCCCACCTGAATTGGATGATCATCAGGAACAACAATGCGTTCCTGTTGAAGAAGCGAAACATTAACAAACCTTTCTCTACCGTAAGTTTAAGTTATTTATTTTAAAATATAAAATAATTCAATTTACAAACAAATATAAATTTACTCAATATCTTTACAAGTTTATATATTTGCAAGTAAAACTTTCTCGGTTCGGAGAAAAACACATTTTTATTTACAAATTTCAGCTATTTCTACCATCTAGTTATCTAGGAATAATACTTTTTTTTGATTTTGAGTTTTAACGTTTTAAATTTCAAATTTTTTACTTTAATGTGAAAGACAAATTAAATATTATTGTATACTGACATTTTAAATCTACAAAAATAGTTGATAAATTTGTATATACTGTATAAATTCTAGAATAATAATGTTAGTACATAATTCCAATAGGATTTTCAGCTTAAAAATATGAAAATAAAATAATATTAAAACAAAAACAAAATAAAAAATCTGACAGAAACGCAGTTTAAATTTAAATAAATTAATATTTTCAAGTTCATAAAGAAAAAAATACATTTTAACAAATTTTTCATTTTCATTTGTTTATATTAATTAATATTAAATAGTATATTACGCAACTAGGGCGGGAAATAGGCGATTCCCGACGAGTGTATTGTAGCACGAGGCGAAGCCGAGTGTTACAAGGAACGAGTCGGGAATCGCCTTTCCCGCCGTGTTGCGTACGAT
>JABFPB010006639.1:0-11804 GCA_022817645.1 Ceratoteleas bidentatus | reverse complement strand
AATCGCGTTCCCTAAATACGAAGTCAAGCAATAACTGATATTCATCAAAATTTGACAAAATGATCCTTGTGAATTCATCAATTGAATTATTTAACCGCTTTAACATATCTATAGTAGTTTTCCAGATACTTAATTAAATTGCAAGAAATTCACTCAATGCCGATAATGTAGGAATTGGATAAGTGTAACATCACCTTAACAAAACGTTTTCACAGCTTTCCTGAAATAGAACCTAATTCACGACGTTTCTGAGATAGAACCTTCTTCACCCCAGGGGTCGATATGGAAGAAGATTCTATCTCTCCCTTGTTTACGAATTGTATATTATCGTAAACAATACGATTTAACAATTTCTCAAAAACCATTATTTAATCAATTTTCTATTCTTATAAACAATCGACCCGGATTGCCAACTTCACCCTTTTCACCCTTGACAGTATACACTGTACAATACACAATATACACTTTTCTCTCTCATACTAAACAATAAACCCGTCCTTTCAGCCAACCTGCAGCAACCACGATGATGACGAGACCACCGCCATCATCCAATGCAACTTCTGCGGCAACCTCTGCGCCGAGTGCGACCGGATCCTGCACCTCCACCGCAAGACCCGCATGCACATGCGCCAGGTCTGCAAAGAAGAAGAGGAAGCCATCCGCGTGGACCTCCACGAGGGCTGCGGCCGCACCAAGCTCTTCTGGATCCTCGCCCTCGCCGACAGCCGTACCCTCAAAGCCCTCGTGGAGTTCCGCGACGGCGCCCCCTGTAAGCCCGTCGGCGTCATCTCCGGGGTCTGCCGGTTTTGCGGCACCACCGGCAACACCGGGCTCCTCGCGATCGGCAACATCTGCGCGGACCACGAGTGCCAGGAACACGCGAAGAACGCGTGCAGTCGGGTGCACGCGTGCGGCCACCTCTGCAGCGGCGTTCGCAACGAACCCACGTGCCTGCCGTGTCTGCACCGGTGCTCGCCCGACAGCGAACTCAAACAGGACGCGGACGACATGTGCATGATCTGCTTCACCGAGGCTCTGTCCTGCGCACCGGCCATCCAACTCCAGTGCGGCCACGTATTCCACTTGCACTGTTGCAAAAGTGTACTGCTCAAGAGGTGGGTGGGTCCGAGGATCACGTTCGGGTTCTCGCAGTGTCCGATCTGCAAGAAACCGATGGACCATCCGAACTTGGGAGAAGAGCTGGCAACCATCAAGGATCTGTTCGAAGATGTTAGGAGGAAGGCGCTGATGAGGCTGGAGTACGAGGGACTGCACAAGTTAGTGGAGATTTTAGAATATTGATTACTCATAAACTGAAAGTTAATTGAGTAATTATGGAATCCACATATGTTTAGGTTAAATAAATTTAGGTTTTATAAGTTTAATCATTTGCCCTTTTTAATAATATGTTTCAAGAAAAAAGACACTAAGTTTATAGAATATTACAAGGAATATTTGAGAATACAAGATTGAAGGATTTTTTTAGGCGAATTCATTGTGAGGAAAATTATGTATCACTAGAGCTCCAATTAAACTGATACTGTGGTAACTGATAGGGTTGCTTTTAGGACTGAAGCCGTAGTGACGCCTGGCGGCAGATACTTCCAGGACCCAGTAGCATACGCGATGGATCGTTACGCTTACTACGTGTGCTACAAGTGCAAAAAGGCATACTATGGTGGCGAGGCGAGATGCGACGCGCAGCAAGGCGGCGAGACTTTTGACCCAACGGAGCTGATGTGCGGCGGCTGCAGCGACGTGGCAAGGGCTCAGATGTGCCCAAAGCACGGGACAGACTTCCTCGAGTACAAGTGTCGCTACTGTTGCTCAGTGGCGGTCTTTTTCTGCTTTGGCACCACGCATTTCTGCAACCCCTGCCACGACGACTTCCAACGAGTCACAAACATTCCAAAACACTGTCTACCTTCTTGTCCCGCAGGTGAATTAATCATCACTCTTTGGTTCATCTAGTATTTAGCACTCATATCTACTAAGTTGCAAATAACAGACTATTTCAACATTTCTATTGAAAACCATTTGTTGAAAAACCCAATTTCTTTTTCTAAGTAAGAATACCTTACATTATCGTTGAACCAAACTATTTTATGCATTTCTATTCTGCCGAATCCAATAGAATAATTTTGAATACCAAAATCTATTGATCAAACGAGACTAATGTGCAGAATATCTTATGTAATTTTACTATTCAACAGTCATTAATTTATAGTTTTCAATACAATTTTTGCATGAACGACAAGACAATACATAATTTGTACAATTTGTACGATAAAATCAATCGTTTATTGATTATTACAGGACCTAAAGCAAAGCAGCTGGAAGGAGAGGAGTGTCCTTTACACGTAAAGCACCCGCCGACCGGCGAGGAATTTGCTTTGGGCTGTGGGATCTGCCGCAACGCGCACACTTTTTAAACCAGCAAACTGAAATGGAGCTTAAACGTCGACCGACTCAGTCATTCCTGGGTGCCACCTAGTCACACATTCCAGAATGTGTTATCACACAGTTGGCCACGGCCGCCCGACCGGTTTAATAAACTCTTTCTTATGTTTTTCTATGAACCACGATGAAGTTTATGAACATAGTTAATATTAAATATGGAATTGATGACGATGTTCGACTGCGGGGAACGCGAGGTCACGGTGTATTTGCGACTCTGGGATAAATGTTGACGTGGTAAACGATTACGCGCGTATAGATATTTTACGAGACGAGTTGTCTGTCTGATGTGTGGCACGCGTGAGAGCATTAGTACAATGGCCTTTTCCAATGCGTTCTTAGCGCAGTTCGTTGCAACTCAACGACGAACCAATGTCGAGTTTTAGTGTGTCTATGGTACTTGTTAATTCGAGTGGCGTGTGCGAGTGTCAGTTGTGATGCGCAAAGATTAATATGTGTATTCGTAAATGTGTATCAAACCAATGTCAGAATCGCGGGTGTGAATAGGTCATGTTTTCTGAACCGGATTACACTAAGTGATTTTGGGTCTTGTGTTAGGCGTGTTGCAAGTTCGAACGCCGGAAAGCGTCGACCATCTGTTTTATACGAAACTTTTATGGGCTCGATTGTACGGTTATGATTCCAGAGGTTTGTTTGCGTTGACTTGTTTTTTCTGTACTGATTTTGTTTGTCGATAATGTTATTGGATTACTGGATTTGTTTTTGGAGCATTAATTAAAATCAATTGAAGGAAATAAAAAATTAAACTATGCATTTGACTTTTTATTTGTGACCCTGGTCTTTTCATTTCAAAAGTGGAAATATATCATACAAAACGTACGTTGAACTCGTTTGTTTTCACTACAACTTCTAACAATAGGTTAATTTCAAATTAACGTATCAAAATGATTATGTATAGTGAAGTTTGAGGGAATCCTCAAAACTTTATCTGCAAGTTTTCTTAAGAATACTCTAAGTAAAAATAAAAACAAATTGCGAAAGGGCCTATTTAACTTCCGCTTAACTTAAGAATTCTTGAAATTTAAAATAAGTGAGATATTAAATAAATGAGATACTCTGTCAGGCTGACGCTTTTCTGCTTAATCTTGGCGTCAACAACTAACGTTCGTCTTGATAAAGATATAAAAGATATAGATAATCTGGAAGCCAAGTCGGCCCTTCTGCACATTAGATGTTTCTTGTTCATATTTATATATAATACAATACCATGAAAAACAATCACAATCGTTTTGGAAGACTGGTGTAACAAAGACGAGCACAACAAAAACATCTTTAAGATGAGAAATGTTTGGTCAAAATCGTGTGCTGGTCGACCGGGATTTCAGACAAAGCTTCACTCCATACTTGCAAAAAGTCTTTCTGCGCGCAAGATAGAAATTCCAGTATAACCGCCCGGCAGTCTGCAATAGTATAAAAATAAAATCAATTAAAATATTCATAGATAGCCAAATTAATAGAACAAATCCCCAATGGAACTCAGACCTTAAAACGTTTTTTTGAACGTTTATTAAACGTTTAATGTCCAATAAACGTTTAAACAACGTTTTGTACCATTAGGGTTGTGTACTATATAATATATCTATACACTAACCACCGTCTTCCAGTTTTGGTTCATTCAAAGCTGCAATCGCGACTTTGATCAAAGGTTTCATTTGCATTTGCAATTCTGGATTGCCTGCCCTGTAAAGCAACAGTACGCTTTCATACACCGCTTTGTACTCGGCGAAATCTTGTTTCAGTGGCAGTTGCTGAATAAATGTGGGGTAAATTTTAGGCAGCGGTAGGATCGAGTGATTGGTGATTATGAGTCGCGCAATCGCTCCAACAATATTGTCGCGGGCTCCTGGGTGAACTTCGTTGCTGATTCCGTCTGAGAAATGCATCAGAATGTCCATGTAGCATGGGAACATGACTTCCTTGCCATGGAGCGCCATCTCTCCGATGCCGTAAATTGCGTTGTTTCGAATCTCCTCATCTGAGTTCTTGGAACAGTTGATGAAGAATTGGAACAAGTCCGGAAACAGTCTGATATTTTCCTTCAGTCCTTCGAAACATTCCGCTATCGTTCCCACGACAATACGTCTGCCTGTATTTTCATTCGATGACTGAAATCAAACATTTTATATTGGTAAAACTATTTTTGATAAAGCTATATATGAATGGACTGTACGATGAAAACTATTTGTTAATTATAATTCATGATCCTTACGAAAATATTCATCAAGGTCGGTAAATTGTCTTTGAAGCACTGTGTGAAATCGTCTAGTGCAGCAGCTTTTCCGAAATTGGCCAGCAATTCCCCAGCATATTCGATCAAAAGCTCGTCTTGTTCGCTTTTGGCAGTTTCGCCACCGGCGTCACCTTCATTTGCGTTATCTTGACATACGGTGTCTCCTGAAGTCAAAAATGAAAGGAAATCGTGATTAAAATCATAAATATTTTTAATCACGAAGGAATTACAGCAATCGAATTTTCGTTCATAGTAATAATAAATTAGAGATGATTGGGATTTATAAAATAATATTTGGAATATATAAATGATAATTTTGTCCATCTAGATGTCACTTTCATAACTATTTCTTTAGATATGAAATTTCTTTAGCTACTTAGTGTTAAAGTTTGAAAGATGACTTATACTATAACGTACCTTCTAAAATATGTTTAATACAAGTCATAATAGCTTCTTTATGGCCTGCTCCAACAAGTACATCTTGCTTGAGAGTTTTTAGTAACTTCGAAAGACTATTAGTGGCTGCAATCACAACTTTGTGTTCCTCGTCTAAACGAATTATCGTCGATAACTTGGGCATGAGAATCGCCAGCGCATTTTGTGTCGCTCGGCTACCTTCCTCAGTCTTGATGTTCCAAAAGTTGATAACAAATTGCGTCACCGCTTCAACGGCTGCTTCGCGAATATCCTCTTGCGGATAAGAGATAAACTCGAAGATTTCTTTGAAGCAATTTTCGAGGTACGGATTAAAGTGTTCTCTGAAAACCATCGCTACTTTAAATAAATGGGCAATTAATTTGTTCTTTGACCAATTAATCCACAAATAATACAAAATTACCCCATCAAAAATATTTCATAAAAATGAATAGAAATTAACTGAGAATGAAAATAATGAATTCTTTGTGGAAAGATACTTAATTCATATTTTTATTCTCGATTCCATTCTATTCTGTTCTATTCCAATGTTTTAAATTTTGAATTCATGAAAATGAATTCCTTTTTGTTCAATTCCTCAAACTGCATCCAAAAAAATTTTCCATTATTTTCTATTCATTTCAGTCAAATAAATGTTTTTAATTTGGTGATAAAGGGAATTGAAAAATATTTTGTATTCCTTAACTGGCATTCATTTGACTGTTTTGGCATGCAAAGTAGTTTAATTGAATTTCAAATGTTTAAAAATGAATGCAAAACTGAAACAAAATCCAGTTTTCTCAATATTTCTATAAAATGTTTTTGCAGGGATGTTACATTTTTGAAACACACTTATAGTGTAAGATATTGAATAATTGGCATTCTTATATGCCAAGTAAATTATTGAATATCTTACACTATTGAATAATTTAATAGGCATTCTTATATGCCAAGTAAATTATTCAACAGTATAAGATATTGAATAGTTTACTTGGCATATAAGAATGATTGATTGATTGATATAAGAATGCCAATTATTACCCCATGTTTTCAGCAATCTCCCTAAAAGCTAATATGGCTTCTTCTTTCTCCGAAATATAGGAATTTTCAACTGTATATCTGACTGGTCCGTCGTCATCACTGTCATCCTCATTATCTGTATTTTCTATATCCTCGTCTTCATTTTCGTCACTGTCTTCGATTAAAGGGTAGGCAGCCGTATCATCATCTTTAAAATGATTCTAAAACAAAATTAATATTAGTATATTACACTATATTTATACTTGTACCTCTAATCGTATATCTTTAGTAATAACTTACAACGATCCCTTCAGTGTTTTTAATACTATCCATCATTGTTTTAACAATCAACGGTAACACTGGAACAATTTCTACCAACATGATTCTGCTGAGTGATGCGCATAAGCCAAACGTGGTTTTTCGCAAGTCAGGATCTGCAGTATTACTTAAAATGGTGACTGCAAACTCCAGCACTTTTTGGGCAATTGGTGCAAAAGTTTCCTTTCCTATCGTTCTCGCCAAAACGCCAAGAGTATCTGCAAAATAAATTAACTTTTTCAATGATGGCATTTGAATACATAGTTGTTTACTACTTAAATTAGTAATAAAAACTATTAATTAAAAGAATATTTGATTTCACTATCAGTTACACTTTTAGAATGTAACTGACAGTGATTCAAATAAAAAAATAACTGACCAACAGCTTGAATTTTGAGTTGCATCGCATCATGATCGTCAGTCTTAGTGTCCCATAAGTATGGATTCAAAATGTGAATAATTTTCTCGAAATAAGGAGCCATGTGCTCTTTGCAGGCATTGGCTGCCGCGCCGATTGCGCTTAAAGCCAGCTCGCGCAAGTGAACCGATGTGTTCGGGTAGCTCAGTATATCGAACAGTCGTTCCATCAGGGTCGGCAAATACGGCAATAACTCCAGCTCCAAGTTCTCGCAGAACTCCTCGAGGGCGTAAAATATACGGTCCAACGACGGGGGGTCTTTTCTGTTCTCCTTCACGTCGTTGCAAATCTGGTGTAAATATTCGAAAAGAACTGGCAGCAGCATCGAGCTGTACGTGCTGACGTCCGGCTGCAGAAACTCGGCGAACTGTCCTAGAGCGAACAAGGCGGCATTCCGCACGACAGACGCAGGGTCCACTATGCCTTCGCATATGCAGCGGATGAAGGATTGGAGGTACTTAGTCCGGACGTACTCGGAGCAACCCTCTGCGAGGATTGCGATGGATAAATAGGCCGCTTTCTTTGCGTAGATGTCGCTACCGGTTAAAGAGGGTTCGACGAAGCAGAGCTGAAATGTTTTGCATTGTTATGGTATTGTATCTCTTTAACTTATAATTATGGTAGAACAAATTAAAGAGATTCGGGTATGACTTTTTTCATAATGAAACTGTTTTGAAAAAGAAAAATCTTGTAGAGTAACAAATGTCAAGAAAGAACAGTGCAAATAAAAGAAAATCTGTCTGGATATAGAGAGAAAAGTTTGAACTTAACAGAAAAAAGTATACAGTATATTTCTAGTAACCAAATGATCATAAAATGAAAAATATACCAAATGCGGAACCAAGCTCTCCGGTGGCAAGTTTAATGCTAAGATGTCTAAAGTTTCTGACGCACATGCTACGAGCACGTCTTCGTCGTCTTCACCTGGGAAATATTGTTCGTTGTTTTCATCCTGTGGTTTCGTTAACAATAAATTAAAGACTGCACCTGAAAACAAGTTAAAGACATAAGTTAAAATCATTAAAAACAGTTATTACCAGATCAACTTACTATGACAAGTTTTACCTATGATCGGTTTTATTAATTTGTGTTTCTTAATTGCTTTCTTTTTTGCCTTTGTCAACCATCCAATAATATTGATTGCCTTAGCTCTCAACTCTTCATCTAATGATGCATCATTTGCCAAGTCCAAACATGTCTGCACTACCAATGTCAGGTGATTTACAATGATGGAAATATTGAACTCGCACAGATTTTCCAATAATTCCAAACTTTCAACAGCCTTTCTTGGGTCAGATGAACTCATCAATTTGATTACTTTCACCACATCGGGTAACAATTTGTTATACGCATTAACTAGCTGAAATCAGAATTTAACCAACATTGTTACAAAATACTAAAATGGCAGTTGAATATGTGGAACAAAGACACTAAAAACAAGATATGCGTTCTAAGGTTAATTACAGTTGTTTGATTGAGTTTAATAAGAAAAATAAGTTTAAACATAATTTATATACTTACATCTTGATTTTGTGACAATTCATCGATCATGTTATTCATCACTTTGATAGTATAAAACCCAATATCAGCATTTATTATTTGAATGTTAGCAAAAACATTGTTCAAAAGGGTAATTATGGCCTGAGTATGTTGTGAAAAAACTTTCGG
This sequence comes from Ceratoteleas bidentatus, assembly GCA_022817645.1. Classification (NCBI taxonomy): domain Eukaryota; kingdom Metazoa; phylum Arthropoda; class Insecta; order Hymenoptera; family Scelionidae; genus Ceratoteleas; species Ceratoteleas bidentatus. The sequence continues at coordinate 3,258 of JABFPB010006639.1, read as the reverse complement.
TGCCTCATCAGTCATTGAAGATATTGTAAACATGCCGAGCTAAAAAACAAAGTTCAACATTAGCGTACGGTTGATAATTGTTTATGTATGTATAATAAAGTTAGTTATATTTCTCTCTCGACTTACTAATTTATCTTGAACATTATTGCTAAACATTAATTGTTCAATGAGTTGTAACATTTCTGGCCATGAACTTTTGGGGAACTCATGTTTAGCAATCACTCCAATCAAAAGGGCAATTGATTGTTTTACGTGTTTTTCCGGTTCATTTATCATACACTGAAAAATAAATAAATACGTTACAACACAAGTTATCTTCTAATAAATATAAATGGCAATTATTATAATAAAATGTGTAAAAATAAACCGAATCCATGCTTACCTGTATAATAGCGATCTTGAAATCAGAGCGAATTTCTCTTGGGAGTTTGAACCAATTTGCAGACTTGGTATATCTCTTCTTCAATAATATTACAGCATATTGTCTTATCTGGAACAAATATTTAAATCAGAATAAAATGATGCTTTTCTCATTAATTTTTCTCTGTATACATTTCTCTAAAAAACCAATTACTTTCAATTACTTCTTATTGCTTCTAAATCGTTTAAAGAAATTGAACATAATAGAAAGAAATTTGTACTAAAGAAACAATTATTCTTATTTCTTTGCATTGAAATTCTTCCAATTGCTTTGAATTTCATTTTAAAAAAAGTTACTTGAAAGCAATTGCAAGTAATTGGGATGCATTTTTATAGCTTTTTCATAGGTTTTTTTTATTATTTACAGGTTACTCAACAAACCTCTGGATTTTTTGATTCCACAATAATTTGCACCAACGACGACACGTTTTCAGGCCTCTTTAGAGCGTCGCGCAGTAAAGCCGTACCCTAAAATGTAAACATCATCGAATTGCTATTACTATAAATAAATGAAACAGAAAGATAGCATCAGTCACAAAAATGCCGCGTGTTGCCATGCCATCCTACTAGGTTACAGACTAGTTTAAAAATACATCCAAACAGATGTATTACCGAATTCACAAATCATCAGTTTTCCATAATTTGATGTGTTAACTAAAATTGCATTAAAGGTTCAAAAAATTTTCGTTTTCTTAGCTCGTTTTGTAAAACTAGGGATTCACGTTGACTTATGTCATGCAAAAATTGTTTTTTCATGACACGTGTATAAAGACAAACAAGTCATGCGGCATGGCACGTTTCGAAGGCCTTACTTGTTTGATAGATTCGTTGTCGTCCACCAATAACTTCGCCAGAATGCTCTCCATCGTTACGAGTGATTTTAAACTCCGGCGGACAACTGAATCGGGGTGAAAATCAAACGCGAGCGCACGCACACCGGATTCTGCAATCAGCTGCGATTAAATACCGAGTAGGCACGCGAGTAGACCTGAAATTGTTCGATCGTCGAGCTCCGGCGTGGCAGAGTTGGAAATGTAAGGATTTTCGATCGAAGCGCTACGCTGACGGCCGGCGGCGGAACTAGAATGGCGTTAACCGTATATGGGCGCGCGAAGTATAATTTAATCTCGGATTGAAGATGTTTAAGGTGATATAAAAAATCCGTTGCAATGGAGTTAGTCACTTTTTGGTTACAAAAATATTGGTAACTAATTATTTTTAAATAATCGAACGTAGACACATTTGGTACTTACAGTAGAATATATTGTTTTTTTTTCTTTTTACGGTTTTATCAAAATATAAAGAATAGATCCAATTTTTTGACAAATATGCGAGAAACTTATCTAAAAAACGTGGGAAATTTGAGAAATTTAAGAAATTGTAATAAAATATATTTTTAATAAAATAAATAAAATTAATTTTATTACTTTAATAAAATCTTAATAAAATCGATGTGTCGTTTTATTCAAATTTTCGTTATTTTAATAAAAAAAAAAAAAAAAAACTAAACGCAAAAAAAACGAAAAATATCATGGTTGCGTTTTTCACATCATACATCCGTTCGCGGATGCACTGCTACTCCCGAACAAACCACGGTGTAAACAAATCGTTAGTTCGGAGTTGCAGTGCATCCACGCGGATGCACGATGTGAAAAACGCTACCCATCATAATACAAATTGCACAATAAACTACATTTTTTTCATTGGAAAAAAAATTTGATTGAGGAGTGAATCGAACTCTCAACCCTGTCCTTTAACCACTCGGCCATCAAGTTTCTGGTGAACAGTCTTCTAATAAAACATGAAGATCCGTGCCTACTAGATCAATTAGGGAATTTCCTAATTGAGCTACGAAATTTCCGAATGGTTTTTTATAAATAAATAACTGTTATAACTGATTTAAAAAATTCCGTAAGCGGATTACAACTTTACGGAAAAATTCACCTTTTAATTAAATGAATAAATAATAATAGATCCCACTAAAAATATTTCAACAAAAAATTCTGCAAAATACCCCGTATAGGAATATTTCGAAAAACATATCGAAAAATCGTACGTCATTTTTTTCAGAAGGGAAAGTTTCTCATATGCAAAGTCTAAAGTTCAATTATTTCTTCAAGCAAATTTGTTTCCAACAAAAATGTATTCGGAAATTTTCAAACACGATAAGGAGATTTGGTGTTTCAGATTTACGAATGAATAACTTTTATCTTATTTGGAATTGTTAGCAACTCACATCTCGGGAATGTTAAAAAATTTATAGAAAAATACATAGAAAAATAAAAACGGAACGTCGGTTACCTTAAGGTAGTTAAAGAATATTAAGTTACTAATTATCATAGAGGCGCTATTTTATTGCATATGTTTTATAAAAAAAACCAAAAAACTCTGCGTCAACACTGAATAAACAAATAATAAGTTGGAATAAACTTTTGAGCCTGACTGTACCGCTAGTACTACCTTAAGGTGGTTTGTCAGAAATAAGTTACTGGATTAGTGTATTTTTATTTAATTTTGTTTAGATGTTAATTTATTATCTGAGATAAAATCAATCAATTTTCTCACTGTGGGAATATGTTGTGAAATGTATAGCTTATCGCTAAAAATTTGTTCGCGTTTTAGAAGTGAACAAACCCTGTAAAAAATAAGTAATAAGACAAGTCAAATGGAAGAAATGTAAAGTAATAGAACATTTCGAATGTCTACGAATATTTGTATATTTTTTTGTATTTTTTTTATCACTCTCTAATTCTATGTACATTCGACTCCCTCTAAGAACACGAAGTCGGGACCGGAAATATCGCTAGCAACACGGTTTGTACTACGCATGCGCGGCGA
>JABFPB010006638.1:0-11811 GCA_022817645.1 Ceratoteleas bidentatus | reverse complement strand
TTATTTTTTATTTTAATTGTGAACATTTCTAGATGGAGAAAAGAAAGCGCTTTTTGACAATGGAAAATAAACTGAAAATTATTGAAGACCTGGAAAATGGCGAAAGAAAATGTGATATCGCCAAAAAGTATGACGTTGTGATATTTTGTGATATCACAACGTGATATTTTATTGTGATATTTTGTCATGTAAATATGTCATGTAAATCTTAAAAATCCAAAAATTGAGCGAAAGAATTGTTATACTTCATTTTCACTTGACAGATTCTCCCACATGGAACAAATTGAATGACTACGCGTTTTTATAAAAGTAATTATTTTGATCCTGTAAATTGGAAAGACACTAATCTAGTAACTTTTGGCTGATATATCACCTTAATAGGGAATTTCCAAAGCAGATTACGAAATTTCGATTACGTAATTGAAATTTTGGTCGATTTGAGGGAAAAAAGGGAATCAGCGAAAATAATAGGAAATGAGGGAATCAGAGGAAATGAGAATGAAAGATTGTTGAGAATTTTTTAGCTACATTTAAAATTCAAAATGTCTAATAACTAAAAGCTAATTAATACAACGACGGATTCGAACGAGAGAAATCGTTCAATTCTAAATTCGACGAAGATCGAAGAACAATTTCTCTCGCGCGAGGAAAAAAATATTTAATACATTTGTACGAAATATTTAGTAAATATTAAAATATTTAGTACATATCCTGTTCATATTTAATAATTATTCGTGCTATTAGGGCATGAATTATTCATCCATAAATGTACAATATGTGTTTAATCGGATAGAATCGTATGTAATCGCGAATAAGTAGTTTGGAATTGATTTAAATTTACAGTTAGTACCTATTGATATTTTATTTATTTTCATCGGTATTATTAATTAATAAACAAATGTATGCTGCCAAAACTCGTTTATCTGATTCGCTTTCGTAGTAACATATCAGGTGGTTCAAATTAAATAACAGCCATTATAAGTCAGATTAGCTCACTCGGTAAGGTGTAAAGCTTATGTTAGGGTGGGTTTTTTTTCAATTCATCACGATATTTTAGTTGAGGAATGTTTCGATTCCCCAAAAGTATATACTTTTTCAGTCGATTCCCCAAACTTTGGATTCCTCAAAATCTATGGGGAATTTTGCATTTTTTAAGTCAGATTCAAAAAGAAAATAAAAAAAGTGGAATCACCTATCAATCGACCCATTATTCTTGTTCTTTTTTGTAGAAAGTCAAATACCGGATTTGAACCGGACTTTCTAAAAAAAGAAAAAAAAGACAAAAATATCGATTGTGTTTTTGTGTTCTATTTTTTCATTTTCTATTTTCTTCTTGAATCTGGCCTCAAAATTGCAAAATTCCCCATAGATTTTGGTGAATGCAAAGTTTAAAAATTGTTTTAAACACTTCATTTTAATATCGTAAAACGGGATATATCTAAAGAAGTTTTACATTTCAAATATGCTTTGCACTGATTTGTTTTGTTTTAATTTTGTGTATGCTTTCTTTTGTTTACATTTTTTGCTTCGAATTTGTTTGTTTACAAACAATCCACATTTTCGTTTTGTTTACAAACATTTCTCCCTTTGAATGTGTTTATTTACAAACATTGTTTTGTTTTTGATAGTGTTTATTTCACCCTTTTTGTATTGATCTTATTTATACGCAAGACAGGTTGTTTCCATTCTTTTATATGCATCCGAAGTTTTGCATTATTTTGCTACTGTTTACATGTGCTAATTTCTTTGTTTATATTTACAAACGCGTTTTAATTTTTCCGCTATTTAAAGGGCATTTCGATTTTTCTCTTTGTTTATTTAAATAAGTTACAAAAACATATCACGTTTACTAGTCTTTTTTCCTTTATTTACATCTCCCCTTTATTCCGAGTTATTTACACCTCGCATTCGCCTCGTTTTATTTACACCCGTTATTTACACCGTTTTTTATTATTTACAATCGCATGACATGTATAGTTCGCTATTGATTATTTATATATCTCCGGCCCCGCGAATGGACCTACATTTGCGCGTTGTCTTCTTTTTGCTCATTTATATCTATCCTTTGTTTTGATTCTGTCGATTCACTTTCATTTTGATCGTTTCCATTTATTCGCGTTTATCTCTTGTTTACTTTCTCTTGAAATACATCTGGTTTTTTCTTCTCCCTCGAGTCCTTGACAGGTCAAAAGCAAAACTCAAAGAATCAAAGAACTCTGAAATACGTGATGTTTGGGTTGGAAAAAAGTAATTTATCGTTTAAAAGGCAAAACAATACAGATTGTTTTTTCACCATTTTGTCTTGTTTTCGTGTTGTGTTTGTTTACATATAAATACAAAACTTTTAAAGGTCATTTATGTTTATTTTACATTTCTTTCAATTTTTATAACTATTTATATTTTCCTTTTTTCTTTCGTGTTTGTTTATTTTTTTGACCTTCAAAGTTGACAAACATTGTAGTTTGACATTGAAAATCTCAAACTTCGAGTACATTTACACCCGAACAGAACAAACACGTGTATTCTATGTGGATTTCCCGGAGATATTTGGGAGACAGATTTTTGGGGTAAATTTAGGAGATTTCACGTGGTATTTTAGTAGGAATTTCCGAACCCCGTTCTATTCTTTTTTACATTTTTTTACAATTGTAAATTACTTCCCTTTCAATTGTTTACAAAATTTTACTTTCGCAAAAGAATCCCACAATGCGGTTCTTTTCAACCTTAAAAAACCATTGTTTTGATTTCGTCGATTTGCATCCGATCGCCTCTCTTTATTTACACGCATGTTTTCGTCGTCGAATATTGCGCAGCGTCGAATATTTTTGTTTTGTTCCGCGTCCTTGAGCAGATAAAAAGCAAAACTAAAAGGACACCGCAAGACGCGATGTTTGCGTCGAAAAAAATTGTAGTTTGACATTGAAAAGACGAAAGGATTGCGGTCATTTTTGTCGGGTTAGCGTCGGCGTGCAGACGGGCCGAAACGAGGAGACGTGCGCTAAGCATTTCTAAGCGACTATTTCTGCAAGGGAGGACAAGAGCGGCGGCGCAGATTCGTGTGCCCAGTGGCGTAGAAAGGACCGGGACGGCGATGTCCTCAGCCCCCTCCGTTTGCAAAATACTCCCACCGCGGCGCATCTTCGAGAAAACAAAACGCGGGCCCCGTTTCGGCGCTCGCTCGGCGTCCCACGAAACCCGACGCCGATTCCGTTTTGCGCAACATCGCTCGCGGTTCAATTAAGGCATTTGCATAGTGAAATCAAAATCGTCAGAATTCGATCAAATTTTGATGAAACATTGTTCATATCAAGTACTTTAATTATCCAAATTTTCATCAAGCTCGACTAGCTGGTTCAGGAGATATCTGTTATCAAATTTGGAAAAATCCGTATATATAGATATACTAACCATGTATTTTATTGAAATTTTGATATCAAATATCTCCGGAACCAGCTAGTGAAGATTGATGAAAAATGTTTTCACTTAATAAGACCAACATAAAGAATTCTTATATAGTTTTTAAACCAAATCTGACGATTGGTTAACGCACTATTAGTAAATTAAAAACAATTGTTTACGTAAATGTTAAAAAATGTGCACAAAATATTCTGCGTGATATATAGTGAACTTAAAAATATTTAAGTTGAATTGGAGCACGAAAAAAAAGTATTTATAATTTATTCATGCAAAGAAAAATAATACATTTTGAAAAATACAATTATTTAACTATTTATAACAGAATTAACATTAAAAAATATATTTATAATTCCAAAAAGCTTATTCTGAAGAAAGTACCCAAATATACAACAAATCTTTGTAATTATACAAATATTAAAGATTTGGAGAAAGAAATGATGGTTTTACCCTTTCAGACGACAAACGATTCCTTTATGCTGTAACGCTCGTCTCAGCTGAGCCAACACATACTTAGGAGAGTCACTCGATGTGGAGGATACATTGCATAGGCCCTAAAATGTATTTTGTAATTATTATTAAACAAAATAAAAAAAAATATTAATAAAAAAAATATAATTTTTGTATTAAAATAAGGTTGTTTAGTCCAATTGGGACTGATTTTTCTTTATGAAAGGAAAATAAATAAATTACTTTTTATGAAGAAGAAAAATGGACTTTTAGACCACAAGAATAAGACTGCAAACCATAAAAAAATGAAGATCTATCTTTTTAAAGAGAGAAGCCCTTTCAAAATTAGTTTATCAATAAAAAAATCTTTTTCAATCTGTAAAACAGATGCATCACTTATTATTACTCCAAAACAGAAAAGTGAAATTTGCATAATTCATAGTAAAAAAGTCACTTTTCCTCAACGGTGAAAAACGACTCAAAATTCACCTTTCCTGACAACATATTCGGTTGATCCGGTGATGTGTTGTCAGTCTTGATTCGCCTTTTTGGAGTCAGACAATCTTTCACTCGGTTGATTCCTCGTTCCAACCCCAACATAGCTTTTCGAGCACTGCCTGGAGTAGACTCTTGGGCTCTGTCGACACGATTTATGTATTTTAGAAAACTGCTAATTATTTTGTTCAAACAAAAACTACCTTTCTTAAAAAAAAAGAATGTTTTAACATAAAAAAACACATTTCTTCACAATTAAAACAGTACAAAATTGAAGCGATACATAAAATGAATTTCCCTTAAAATGAATCCTTAAATTCAATTTTAACATAAATCCAATACACATTGACACATTGACCACACAAATGAAAAAAAATTAATTAAAAGGCTTCAAAACATCAATTTATTTATTTAATCAAAATTAAGGATTTTAATTTGAATTAAATAAATTTAAATAAACGAATTGAAAATTAATTTCAATAAATTAATTGAAAATGAATTTAATTAAATTAATTTAAATTCATATTAACATAAATACAAAAGCATTTGCTTGAAAATACAAATGAAAAACAATAACAATAAAAAAATGTATAAAAATAAATAAAAATGCCGCAAAAAATGAATTTCCCTGAAATCCTCAGACTCAAACGACCTAACATACAAATGCTGGATTCAATTACCTCAAGTTGGCTGCGTTACAGTTAGTCGGGGTTGTTCTTGTTTTAACATTTGCCTTTTTGTAAGGAACTACAAAAGACATACAAATCATTATTTATCTCCTCTCCTGGAACTTATCTATGAAATCGTACAAACTCGCCTACAAACTTCATGCAAAGAAAAACAGTGCAAGTTAACAAATAGGCATACAAAAATGGTTTTTGTGGAAGCAAAAAATAGTCGTTCGCAGTGACGACGAAGAGAAACCACGAGAGTAACTGTAACAGCGATCGCGTAATTTTCCCCGCGGAAGACGAGCTCTTAATTGCGTTTGTTCAAAAGTTCCTGCGCAATTATCCGCTGTGTGACGCGCGATAATTTTTATTCTCGTAAACTTTTTAATGAGGTGTTAAGGTCTTTAAATGCAAACAAATCCCATTGCTGGTAAAAAGAAAACTATATATTTCTAATATATTTCAAATTATTTTCAGTTTTTATTCAGTAAATATTATTTTATTTATTTTATATTCAGTATATGGCAAATTTAGTAAATATGTCAATATATATTAAAAATATACTGAAAAATATCGAAATTATATTGAAAATCTCTTGAAACTATATTGAAAAAACATATTTCCAGAAAATATATATTGGGAATATATTTCCAACATATTTCCAACATACTTCTCTTTACTAGGAATTGGTCCCAAAAAGAAATAAAAGAAAAGCATTTATCCAAAACGAACATTCATTACAATATTTTTTTTACAAAATTAAATAACAAAATCATTTAACAATAAGCGATTTGTACATTTTTACAAGGAAAGTGCAGAGAACGAGAAAAGTGATTGATGAAATTGATGAAAAAAGCAGATTTTTTTTGGTGTGCATTAGTCTACTTGTTGGTGGATATTTTGAGTAATGTGCGTTGTTTTCGGAAAACTGGTGCGAAGATTGCAAAGCGTCATCTGATCGAACATCGTGGAGCATGTGAAATAACCAAACATACACTGCCAAAACCCACTCACAAGCAAGCTTGAGCGTTTTGTCTCTGCGACAAACTTACTTGGGGAAGAGACGTTTTCCTCATCTTTCGAACGATTCCGCTTTCTCGCTGGTGTGTGTAGCAAATCTATAAAACAAACTTTTTGATATGAAAAGTTGACTGGAAAAGTTTTATTTTATTAAATAGTAAATTTGTCAGACATATTTTTTTTAAATCGTTATTTCATTTAATTTAATTTCATAAATTTAAAATATATTTAATCAAAACAAATTAAAAATGTATCTAGATATAAATTTTTGTCTTTTTTATCCAAATTTACCCAAATAATGTTAAATGATAATTATTTGCATTATTATATATATTATTAAAAAAACATGAAATAAGAATTTAATTTATTTTAGAACCTAAAATAAATTAGAAGATGAATAAACGCCTTTCAATGGTAAAAATACAGACCTGTATTTTTAGGAAGAACAGTAGTGTTAGTTTCCCCAACAGTTTTCGCTAATTTACCTCCTGGCGACTGCTCCAATGTAGTAATAAAATTATGAATTCCAACAGCCATCGGTTTAGTTCCATTTTTCTACACAAAATATTAAAGTTTAATCATCTTCAAATACTTTAATTTTTATTTAACCCATATCAATTTATAATTTTTTAAAAAATATTAAAAAAGTATTTTTAATTAATTATGTGAAATAATCAAACACTTCGTACTAATAAGAGACTGTATCGGAGAGATTTTAAAGATTTTTGGCAAAGAATTTCAGCGTATTTTGCAAACTACGATTTTTGTCATATAAACTAATCTAGTTTTTGATATCAAAAACTAGTTTACATTTTTATGGATTCTATGATTGTTAAATTTCTTTAATTTGTGATCCATTTCAATCCTTTAGGCAAATTCATAAGGAGTAAATTGCCAAAATACCATTTTTTGAAATGCATCAAAATTACTAAAACAGTATTTCGGTAATCCAAATAAAAGTGATCGAAAAATGAAAACACAAACACTCTGCTGAATGTGGGGCTTTGCGACTGACGATATCCGAAGAGAAAGTCCCCGGTGCTTCCTGTCCAGCAACAACAAATAAGTCGCGGTTCGATAGTCTGTTCTGTCGCTATTTTGCATCTGCGACCAGACCGTCTCAATGTTTTCAGCAGAAACTGAAGCTATTATACGTAAAGCATCCTCATCCTTCTCAATCTGCAACAGTATTTATTTATTTACAAAACTGTCATTTTCAAACGAATAAATCTTAACTTTAATTTGTTTAAATAATAAAATTAAAAATGTACAACAATTTAATAAAATCTAGATAAATCGGAATAAACATTAATTTTAATGAAATAAAAATAAATTCATTTAAATTAAAATCTTAACCAATAACCAATCATTTTTTAGTGCAAAAATGTTTTTAGTAATATCTTTTATAATTAAATAAAAATTTAATGAACATTTTAAATTAAAATGTTAATTAAAATTGGTTAATTTCAAAAAATATTTAATTGTACATTGTTTTTAGGAATAATTTTAATAATTAAAAATCTTTTCGTTAATTCGCCTTACACTGCTAGTTTTCGTATAAGTCACTGGGTTTAAATTGTCCGCAGTGATCCAAGGATGGTAACACAGTTCAGTCGTAGTGATTCTCTTGGTTGGATCGACTTGCAGCATCTCGCAAATAAGTCGCCTGCTATTCGTCGATAACCATCTGGGTTCAGTGTAATTCCCTCTCTAAAAAAAACGAGATCACTTGAGTGAAATGAATTGTGCAATTAAATGTTTTTCCTAAATAAATCATATCGATATACCAGAATTTTTTTGTAGAGACTTTCAATGTTGCTGTCATCGAACGGGAGAAAGCCACACAGCAGAGTGTAAAGAAGTACCCCCATACTCCAAATATCGACCTCTGCACCTGATTTCATGAATGCAATTTTTTAATTGAGAAATTAAATAAAAAAGAGAATAAATCAGAAAAATGTGTATTATAATAATATTTTTTGTTAAAAATATTATTAATTAAAATATGGGAATTAAAGCAGTAGAAAAAATAATTTTTTTCATTTAAGTAATTAAATGAAAAAATATAAAATAAAAAATAGTATTCTAATTAGAATTGATTTAAAAAATAAAAAATTATTGATTACAAAATGAGAATTTAACAAATAAATATGGTAAACAATTAAGTTTACCTAAATATTTTTTTCCTAGAATAAGTTCAGGGGCAGCATAGGTCGGTGACCCGCACGAAGTATATAAATGTGACTGTATGCCACCTTTAGGTTTAGCGCACAGCCCAAAATCAATGAGTTTCAAATTCTGATTTTTATCCAAAAGCACGTTCTCCTGAAATCACCCATGACCTCATTAATCAGATCTTTCCTATGAACTTTACATCAATTCAATTCACCTAACATCTCAATCATTGAATAATATTAAAAATATGTTTAATCTGTATTATAAATAAATGTGGAATATTTTTAAATTTTTTATGTTATCTTAAAACTTTTCTATTCTATTCTTAATCACTAAATATTAAAAAAATTAAAATTGTATATAAACTTAAAATATATTTTAAAAATTAAACTGGAAACATTTTTTTAAATTTATCCTACAACTGTTCCATTTTACTATCCTTTCTTTAAAGATTTTTTATTTTACATTTATTTGAGTAGTTTCTAAATATTTTTAAATGATTCAATATCATATTTAAAATATTATTCTTTGATAAATATTGAAATAAGAAATTTCTCTATCTGATTAATTAAGGTGGTTTACAGGTTTTAAATCCCTATGAGCGTATCCAAGACTGTGCAAATATGAGACGGCAGAAACGATCTGTCTGAAAAATGTTCTCGACTCGGTTTCTGACAATCTTTTTTTCTCCACTGCGAACAAGAAAAAATATTGTTTTAATGCACACTGTCTGGATATTGGCTGTTATTTGTATTTGCATTTGCAGTTGGTTTATTGAATTGGACAATACCAATGTGATCGAAGAGTTCTCCGCCGGAACAGTACTCCATCACCATGAAATAATGCGTGTCCGTTTCAATGACTTGGTAAAGTTTACAAATGTGTGGATGGATCAGTGACTTCATGGCTTTTATCTCCAGTTGCACTCGTACCAAATCATCCTGACAAAATATGCAAATTAGTCAAAGTATTTTTTTAATTATAGATTGAATTATTCAAATTCAATATATTCAATATGAAATTCTTGTTCATTCTGATTCTGAAAAATCAATATTGATTTAATTCAAATCAATAAAATCTAGATTTATGTTAACATCAGAATTGTGTGAATTTAAAAATACCAGCAATATTGATTGACAATTAATGAATACTTCAAAGTTTAATCTATATAATGAATGATTAACATTGTCTATATATATGTTTATAAAAATACTTAATTAATGATGAGAATATTTACATATTTAAATATTCGAATATGCAACATATGATTTTGTATAAATTGTCTTAAAAATTTGTTTTCAAAGGATACTTCATCCTGAAAAAAATATGTGAAAATTATCATTCAAATACTTTTTTCCCATAAAAAATTGCGTTTTACAGCTTTAATTTCAGAATTTCAGTCATTGAATTTTGACAGTCCTCTTTGTTTACAACTAAAATTCCCTAAAACTAGTCTTTCCACAAAACGTCAATTTTAATTTCATCCACACTGACTCAACCCACAATCGCAAAAGTCCGAAAATACCTAAAAAAAACTCATCTACCAATTAAACCTACTGATTCCCCAAAATAATATCCCCCAATGTGTCATCCTGTCAGAAATACTCGCATGCCCAAATTTCCAACTTACTTTTGTCTTTCAAAACACACAAACAAACACAAAAAACCGCGATTTGCGTTCATTTTTGACACTTACTCCGAGTGTCGCCTTGTCCATGATTTTGATCGCGACTTTCTCGCCGGTCGCGATGTGTGTCGCAAGTTTGACTTTGGCGAATCCGCCGCAGCCGAGCTTTTTGTCGAGCTCGTACAGTCCCTTGAGGGCCGCATATTTGACCATCGTAGTGACACAGTTTCGAACCGCAAAACCCGAAATTCGCCGTTTTTCCGTGCTCCTGTCGAGCGACCCGGCCACTCGCCTCGTCACTTTTTGAACTCGCTTTGTAACGTAAACAATCGCACAACCAATGACGCGACGGCGACACCGACCAGGGTTGCCAACCGAAATGCCACAAAATGTCAAATTTATCGGGAAAACCAGCAAATGCTGCAGTTTTTCGTAAACAAATAGTCACATGTTGGTTTTTGTCAAAATGGTTTTTGATATTTTATGGTATTTTTTCGGGAAGATAACAGACGGAGTTTGGAAGAGGGTTTTAATTTTGCGCGGGAAATTTGAATTTGAGATTAACATGGATTCAGATTTAAACGTCAATTTAAATAATAAATAAATATTTAATAAAACATTAAAAAAAATTTTTTTTTCTTGACATCTGTATTGAAATTTTCATTGATTTTTATCATAAAAAACTTTCATATTTGTAATTAATTAACTAAAAAATTAGCAAAATGAATTATTATTTTATAATAAAATAAATTTTGTTTTCATTGTTAATGTCAAATAGGATTATGAAAATAAACACAATTGATCCTCGAATAATTTTATTATCAAATGCGAAGTGTTTATAAAAAAGATAATTTAATAATGTCAAAAACAGCAGCAATTATTCGGAGTAGAACCGTTCGGTATACTATTTACAAAAATAATGTCAGCGACAGAATCATGACACAAGCATTCTCTTAATATATATAAATCGCTAATATAAGCATTCTCTCGAAATATTCACAATTTTCCAAGCGATTTTCAATTCACGAAATGTACAATTGCATTTTACAAAACCATCATAATTCTTTCGCATTGCGCGTTTATTATTTTTCTTCAACTTTAGTAAGGCTTGGCCCTGTTTTTGTCGCGGACTTTGTTGTTCGCGATTTTCGAAAAGGATTTCTGGTTTCCGTTGGATCCAATCAAAAACGGTGACTCCGTTTGCCTCCAAATATTTATCATTGAGTTTTCGCCTCCGGTAATCAGATGACCAGTCTAAAAACGATTAAATTATTTTAAAAATAAAAAAATTAAATAAAAAATTGTACTAAACATGTTTTTTAATTTACATTTGCATGAATTATTGAAAACTTGTAATTCTTATATATTAATAAAAATTGCATTAGAATATGAATTCTAATTCAATTTTCAGTAAAATGGAAAATGGAACAAAAATTATACCTTTTCATGTACCCAACTATCTCGTACAATTTGAGAATTATCAATTAAATTATAAGCATGTTCCATTTCGTTGCCACCAATGTAATTACATTTCAAAGTTTCCCTGAAACAATTTAAACAATCTTTAATAAAACTAATAAATAAAACAAACATATTTATTAATTAATTTTATTAATAAGTATTTAATAAAATAATTAATAAATGGTTTACTTAATACTGTAAATAAATAAATTATTAACTAAACAATTAAATTAAATAGGGAATATTAAAAAAAGTGATTGATGCATACTTTGATCCAACTAGTGCAAAAGGTTTCTCGAAAGCCTCTGAGGTGTGGACTTTCACAAAATAATCTTCGCCCTGAAATCAAGAATGCATTATTATTTTTTATTAGGGTTTCTGTGATTTAAATCAAGTGATTTAAATCATTGATTTAAATCGAGATTTAAATCAAATGACTTTTATAAAAAAATCAATGATTTAAATCAAGGTATATTTTTCATTGATTATTCAAGTTAA
>JABFPB010006637.1:0-11815 GCA_022817645.1 Ceratoteleas bidentatus | reverse complement strand
CTCGGTTTATGTTGATAAACACACCTTCATCGTCGAGTACGTATTACTGCGGTATTATTTGGGATCTGAAGAAGCCTATGATGCATGACAAAATTAATTTTTATGAACTTTCAATTTCGAGTTTTTGCCGCCTAAATGTCGACTGCAGACCACAGTGTGTCTGGTTCCGCGGCACTCGCCATTGTCTTGTTATGTAACACTTTATATTAGACGAGTAATTAAAAACACAGCAATAGGACATAAAACGATAAATATACATACAATTTATGCTTAAGTTAAACAAGTGTAACAATATTTCATAAAAGAACAATTAATTACGAGCATTTATTTGTCGAGTAATAATTGAAGTTAAGGTGATTTTGTTAACTTAGAAAACAAACAAGCTTTTAGCGAAACAAACTTTTAGCGATAAGCTATTGCAAGATACATGTCTATATTTTACAACATTTCACACATTTTCCTACAGTGAGAACATGTTCGATCTTGTCACAATTATTAAATCAACTTATTAATCTGTTTTATAAAAAATACACTAGTCTAGTAGCATATGTCTGAGGAGTCAATTTAAGACTTAAGAATGTTGAATTAAATTGAATACAAGACAATTTTTTCATTTTTACACAAAATTCAGTCATTTTTTAGGTTAAGTTGTATTAGGTATATAGGCTGTTACAAATTAGGTGACGATTTTCAGTTTATATTTGATGCATATTCATTGAAACATCGCGAATGTTTCATTAAATATCTGCAATTACAAAATCCAAAACAATGAAAAGAATCCGTTAGTCAGATCTCGATTTCTTTCTTTACTATAGCGAATTGACAGTTGAAGGACAGCCGAAATCTGCCTGTGTGTGAAAGTCGCGTTGTGATCTGCGGTATACAGTAGTATCTCTCATCAACGTTGTTTTAGCTCCGTTCAACGTTCGCTTGCTGACAATCAAATGTCCATCAAGGCGGCGGCGCGAGCGCGATACCGGCGCCTCTCACGGACGATTCGCAATACAGCATTTTAACGTCGAACGCTCGCGCGTTCCCATTTGATTAGGGCGGATTCACAATTCGAGGATACGACGTGGAAACGCTCGTATTGTGAATCTTCCGTTAGGGCGAATTTACAATACACCTTTTTGACGTCGAATCCCCTGCTGAAAAATGCTCATGTAATATTTTATGTAAAATATTACTCAGTTTTTCACGAATCATATAATTGTTTAAAGAATGTATGTAAGAGTTTATGTAAAGTCTCATTTAAGATATTATATTATTGGAGGTAAATTTGTTAAAGTCATGTAAAATTGAGTAAGATTTTATGTAAAATATTACATACTATTTTATGTAAGATTTCCCAGTCCTATTGACTCCACTTATGTAAGATATTAGGTGAGATATTACATAAAATCCTACATACTGTCAGAAGTGGGATCTCGCGAAATTCGGTTACGTGTACCCGCGATTGACCTCGCGCAATCAAACACACGCGTAATCGTGTTCGCGAGTACATCAAACGAGGTGAAAAACCCAACAAAAGCTGCAAGATGAAACCGCTGACGCCAGGATTCCAAATTGGAAGCCGGACACCAACGACGCGGAGTCCAGGTGATCTACTTGCCGAACGCCGTCAGCTAAAAAAACGCCGCCGCAACACCGCGCCGATCAGCCTACGAGAGAGAGTACCGCCAAATATCCGCGCCGATCAGCCTACGAGAGCGCCGCCGAGCAACAGCGCTAACCAGCCCACCAGAGAGCGGATCCAAGTATCCCAACATCACCGAGACAAACGAAGCTTCACTACTACGCCTACCGCACCGAACCTGCACCGTCGAGCTCAGAGAGGTAGCGACCACAAAAATAAAAATACTCGGTATTTCCTGGAACCCAAACACGGATGAATTCCAGGTTGCAAGATCCGAGATAAAAACCGAACAGCTGACTAAAAGAAAATTGCTATCTAATCACTAATATCAACAATATTTGATTCTTTTGTTGGATTTCACCTGTAGTAGTGAAATTTAAACAACTAATAAATTGTGATTGTTAAAAATTTCGTGGAACGAATTAGTTCCGGAAAACAAAAACAAGATATGGAAAAACAATGTGGACCATTTAGTCCAATTATGGGAAATTAAAATACCGTGATGTATAAACTACGAGCCAGAACAAGAACAATTAGTAATAGTTGGATTCTCAGATGCGTCGATGATGTCATATTCGGCCGTAGTTTATTTCCGAATAATAAAAGCAAACGGGGAAATACATACATCTTTAGTGATGGCGAAGACGAAAGTCGCCTCGATCAAGACAATTTCAATTGCGAAATTGGAATTATGCGCAGCAGCGTTGTTAGTAAAACTAATACTACATGTCAAACAGAGTTTAACTCAAACAAGAGTGAATGCAATAGATTGCTTCACAGACTCTAAAATAGTGCTAGTCTGGTCAGGAAAGCACCCATGTAACTGGACGGTTTTCGTAGTAAACCGCGTGTCCCAAATTGACAAATACCACGTGGGTCTACGTAAATTCCAAAGAAAATCCAGCAGACCTCAATTCGAGAGGAGTGACCATTCATGAATTATTGAGATCACGGCTGTGGTGGGACGGTTCAGAGATCCTACTAGCACAATCTATGACAATAGTAAACGAATGTGACACAGAATTAGAAGTGAGAAAAACAACGCATGTAGGTGTGATAAAAAATAGATATTTATTGAATTGTCTGGAGAAGTATTCCTCTTGGCACAAACTCATAAGAATAATGGCATATATATTGAAATTTATAAAAGCCGCACAAAAAAGTCACAACTTCTAAACAAATTAAAACAATAAAGGAGCCGTTTTAGATTAGAGTCTGATAAGAGAAGCCAGTAATGCAGTTTACAAACTGCTACAAAGGGAATACCATTCCAGTGAAATTCACAATTTGATACATAAAAAGAATATATCCCTTAAATCCACTGTAATGAAATTGAGCCCATTTATAGATGAAATTGGGTTATTGAGAGTGGGGGGCAGACTGGAAAATTCACAGTTGCCGTTCGCTCAAAAACATCCAACAATTTTGCCGCATGGAAAGATCATTAAATTAATCATAAAAGAATGCCACATAAATAATCTACATAGTGGATTAAAATTAACACTTTGTACGCTAAGGCAAAAGTATTGGATAATTAACGAAAGAAATACGACCTAAAGTGTCTTTAATGGCTGCCTTATCTGTTTAAAAGATAAGGCATCATTGCAAAACCAGTACATGGCATCACTCCCTGCGTCGAGATGTACACCACCACGACCGACACCATTTACGCTCACAGGAGTTGACTGTGCTGGGCCGTTCATAGTCAGAGAACAGCAAGGCCTCGGACAAAAATCGTTTAAAACATACATTGCTATCTTTGTATGTTTAGCAACCAAAGCCGTGCATGTAGAGTTGGTGACACGCTACGATACAGCGGCATTTCTAGCTGCGTTAGATAGATTTGTGATGCGCAGAGCCAGGCCAGAACACATATACTCTGACAATGGAACTAATTTCCATGGAGCAGATGCGGAGTTAAGAAAACACTACAAATCCATGGTGGATAATGTAGTGTTTCAAAATTATAATGTGTCAAAGGGAACACAATGGCACTTTATCCCCCCCGCGTCCCCGCACTTCAGCGGGCTGTGGGAAGCGGGCGTGAAAGCCACAATAACACACTTGAAGAAGTATATTGGCAAATTCACCCCCACTTGGGAGGATATGCAGACACTTCTATGCAGAATAGAAGGCTGCCTAAATTCCAGACCTATATGAAAATTCCATGACGACCCTGATGACCTTGAGGTCTTAACTCCCGGACATTTTCTGATTGGAACGGCATTAAATGCAATACCAGAACTGTCATTAATGAGCGCAAATGAAAACCGGCTTTCAAGATGGCAACAAGTATCTCGAATAAATGAGTTATTTTGGAAAAAATGGTCCAACGAATATACACTTTGCAAAACAGGCAAAAGTGGAATGAAAAGAAAAACGAACTAAACATACGGGACATTGATATTGTCAAATATCAATGTCCCCTATCAATGACCATTACAAAAATCATAGACATGATTCCGGGAGAAAATAATGTTTGCAGAGTGTTTAAAATTAAAACACCAACTACTACTTTGACAAGAAACGTCAAACTTATTTCCGAGAATTCTGAGGCCAAAAGAAGTGAGGGAGGTATTATATACTAAATGGACTTATAAACACAAATAAAGAAATCCTCCTCTTGGTTCGTTAAGGATTCTTAATGGACCAATGGGGGGGAGTTTGTTGGAAATCGGTGTAATTAAATTAGCTTGCGAGTGAGAATGAGTGAATCCGATTAAAATCCGAAAAGCGGTGTGCAAAGTATCCGTGTACGCGAGAAATCCCGAGCGCAACTCAGGAGGCATCGTAACCGACGCATGCGCAATTTATTTGCCCGCACGGCAGCAACATTGAGCGGACCGCCGGGATTCCGTGGCGCTTGGAAAAAACGTCGAGAAATACGCGGCTCGGGCGAGGGGCGCCGAAAGCGCGTGCGAGCGCTCGGCTTAGTTCGGCAAAAGCCGGACTCGCTCGGGCCGCCGCGCTGATATCAGCGCGGCGAGCTCATCAGTCAGTGCATTCGACACAGAAATCAGTTGCTTCTTATCTGCCAGCTGGCCGGTGATATCGCGCGCGCGCCCGCCGACAAAAGTTTCGCGTTGACCGCGTCTCTTTATTTCGCGCATTTCAGGTGTTCCGGCAACCTCAGAAACGCTGAAGCAGACAGGAAAAAACTATAAGGGGTAAATAACCCTTCATCCTTTTGCCACCCAAACGCCTAGCATTCTAGGCCAACTTCCTTTCCCGTTAATTCTCCCTTCTCTCTCTGAGCGATGCATAAGCATTCTTACGATACGCTCTTCCTTCCAACCCTTAAAAAGTAAAGGTGAAAGGGAGGAAAAACAAATAAACATTTAGTTAGAGAAGGAAATAAGGTGGCAAGAATCCTTGTTTCACCTGAAACATACCAATAATTAGGACGCAACATAGGATAAACAATTAGATAGCACATTATGTGCAATAAAATTATTATAAAGCGCTTTAAGTGGATTGAAATTAAAATACCAAGAGTGCAAAAAGCACTTCTAAATTGAATAGAGCAATATGCATAAATTAATATTATTGCAAAGTGCATAAGCGCCACGAACAGTTGATGGCGCAATGAGCGCAAACTATTGAACACATATTTAGGACAAAATGCACCAGAATTAAAACAAAAAGGGCGGCTAACGCAAAATTAAGACAAAATGGGCCGTGGCGCGCTGTGACGACGCGGCAAATAATTCAAACGCTTAGCCATTATAACGACGGCGTTTTGTAAATAAAAAAAACACATTACAACCCGCTTTCAACAACACAAACATTAGACAAATACACTGAAAAATACGTTCGAGAATAGGTTGTGTTGACATTGCGGGCCGTGGCCCGACTTGATTAGTACACTCGAGAATTTACCTTAACGTCCAAGGGAACCACGAAAACCTTGGACAGAGTGACTGGCAGTAGGAAATGAAACCACTACCTCCAGAATGACACTGCCTAGGCAAGGTATTTCTATAAACTGAGCTACGGCCTCCGTTCGTTTTGTAAATATAAACGTTCGGCGGTCAGTCAATTCGCGTCGAATTAACAAAAACAAGCGCACATAAACACGTCGGTAATACGATAGAAGCACGAGCATTTGACTATAAAGGATTCTTGACGATTGAATCAACGTACATCAATTGAATTTAATTGCGGTAAATTATAATGGGGGAAAAGTGTTGCAATCATCAGTACACCTAAATTTGTATAAAACGAAATGACCGAATAAATTGTCGCATTTAATTTAGTAGCGTGTTTATATTTCAAATTACCTCGTTTCCTCCTAGTTTAAGCTGAAATATTGCATGCAAATTGATATAGGTTATGTAAGTTCACTTTTTTCAGTCTGAAAACGAACCAAACCTTACAGTCCCCATAACTTTGTTGGCAATATCCAACATTATGCGTTAATCGGAACCGTTGCCTCAAAAACGCTCAAAGAAAATTCATATACTGATCAGCAGAGTTGGGCACAGCTAATTACCGTTTTGCTTAATTTCCAAAGTAATTAATTATATCGTAGGTAATTACCAAAGTATTTAATTACCTACGCAGTAATTAATTACCTTGGTAATTATTTACTAAGTAATTAATTACTTCGGTAATTACGTACTAAGTAATTAATTAATTTAGTAATTACCTACTATGTAATCAATTACTCAAATTTATGGAAGTCAATATCAAAAAATCTTGAAAAAATTTGAAAATTTTCGAAAAAATTCTAAAAAAATTGAAATATTCTAAAAAATTTGAAAACTTCGAGAAAAAATTAAAAACTTCGAAAAAAATTTAAAAAATTCAAAAAAATTCGAAAAAATGTGAAAAATTAAAAAAAATCGAAAAAATTTGAAACCCTTTACAAAATGTGAAAAATACGAAAAAATGTAGAAAGTTCGAAAAAATTTGAGTACTTCGAAAAAGAATTTAAAAATTCGAAAAAAAATTGAAAAATCAAAAAACAGAAAAAATTATAAAAATCGAAAAATGATAAAATTTGAAAATATTTTAAAACCTCGAACAAATTTTGAAAAATATGAAAACATTGAAAACTTCGGAAAAAATTTGAAAACCTTGAATAAGTTTTGAAAAATTCGAAAAAATTAGAAAAATAAAAAGAAATTTGAAGAAAGTTAAAAATTTGATAAATTGAAAACCTTGAACAAATTTTGAAAAATTCAAAAAAATATAAAAAATTCGAAAAAATTTGAAAACTTCGAAAATAATTTAAAAAATTCGTAAAATTTTTTTTTTAATTTGAAAAAATGTGAAAAATTAAAAAATTTGTAAGTTTGAAAACCTTGAAAAAAATTTGAAAAATTCGAAAAATTGAAAAAAATCGAAAAAATAAAAAAGTTTGAAAAATATGAAAAATTTGAATACATCTGAAAAAAATGAAAAAATTTAGTAAAATAAAATAACTACTCGTCGATCTCTGCCGATCTCTGTCAGTCTCTGCCGGTCTCTAGCGGTCTTTGGCAGTCTCTGCCGGTCTTTGGCGATCTCTGGCGGGCTCTGCCAGTCTTTGGCGGTCCCTGCCGGTCTTTGGCGGTCTCTGCCGATTTCTGTCGGTCTCTCTCAATCTCTGCCGGTCTCTGTCGGTCTTTGACGGTCTCTGCCAGACTCTGTAAGTTTCTGTCGGTCTCTACCGGTGTCTACCGGTCTCTACCGTTAAGTAACGTTCTATAATTCTGGATATATATATTTTCCCTGATAGCCATCTTTACATAAATTCTGAGAATACATTATGTAAACATTATGTATACGATTTAAAGAATATTAAAGTCAAGATAACGTCACTGTTTGCATCGGAAAAACTCGAAAAAATTGCACAAAAATGTCAAAAAGTGAAACATTTCGAACAAATCAAAAAATTTGTTAAAACTACTCGCCGGTGTCTGCCGTCCTCTGCTAGCCTCTGCCGTCCTGTACTGGTTTCTGCTTGTCTTAAACGTTCTCTACGAGACTCTGCCGGTTTATGCCGGTGCCTCACGGTCTCCCACGGTTTCTGCCGACCTGTTCTGATCTGTGCTGATCTCTGCTGGTCTCTGCTGGTCACTACCGGTCTCGGCCGGTCTTCCACGGTCTCCCACGGACTACTGTACTCCGTGGAAAACCGGCAGAGATCGACCGAGATCGGCAGAGATCGGCAGAGATCATGGGAGGCCGGCAGAGACCGGTATAGAACGGCGGAGACCTTGGGAGACCGTGGTGGACCGGCATAGACTAGTATAGACCGGCATAGACCGGCATAGACCGGCAGAGATTGGCGGAGACCGTGGGAGACGCGTAGAGATCGGCAGAGACCGGCAGAGACAATGGGAGTCCAGCAGAGACCGATAGAGAACGATAGAAACCGCAAGAGACCATGGGAATCCGGCAGAGATCGGCAAAGTCCGTCGGATTCCGGAAGAGATAAGAAGAGATCGGCTGAAACCCTCAGAGACCGTAGGAGACCATGGGAGACAGGCAGAGATCGTCAAACCGGCACGTAGCGTTTTTATTTAAAACAAGATTTTTTTCAAATTTTTTCATTTTTTCAAATTTTGTTAAACTTTAAATATTTTTTTAATTTTTAAACTTTTTGATGTTTTTAAATTTTTTTCAATTTTTTTCTTCAAGTATTTTAATGTTCTTTTAAATTTTTTTTAATTTTTTTAATTTTTTCGAATTTTTCGAATTTTTTATTTTGTGCTGCCGACTTGTGTTGGCAGAGCGCACGTCGCTGTGTTTTTCCCGAAACATCATCCAATTCCATTTTGCGTCTGGCTTCCCAGTCTTGGTGTTACCGTGGTCATTTTATTCCATCTTTGCCAGTTCATATGGCTTCCTCTCAGAGCTCTCAGGGTTATGAACCCGAGTAGCTTTTTAGAAATTCCAACTGCCAGAAGGTCGTCGGCTGATTTGCCCGACCAGATTCCTCTCCAGGATACTGTGCACGATGTAAAGTGTACGTTGTTGTTTTGTACTCCGTGTTTTGCAGCTATCCCTCTGCAGAGATCAGCGTTTTCGCTGTAGTAGCTGCATTTCCTCCGTGTGCCGTATCCAAGGACGTTGCTCCGTTGACGACTTGCGTGTCTATTACATAAACATCCTTGTTTTTCTTGGCGACTATATCTGGTTTCCGCATGCCACTAGTTGTTTGATAGTGGGGCTCAATCTCAATGTCCCATCCTCGATAATATTTTGCAGACTGTATTGTGTCGCAGAATGCGTCCTCCGCGCGTTGGATGGCAAGATTGTATGATGTGTGCGGCGGTTTTTGTAACCTGGCATCCTGCTCTGCATGTTGTCTCCCTGACTTGTCCTCTTTCGCCTCTAGATGTTCTCATCATCGTTGGTAGGCAGTTGATCCTTACATGGTGATACTGGATATAGTCGCGCCCTGTCAGGCACATGCCTTGGTCTACCCATGCGATCGACGCTGAACACTTCGCACTCTCTCGTAGCTCGTATCCGTCTACCGCGTTGTGGAGTGATGTGGCCCACCTTCGCTTTATTTCTTCCTTGCATTACAATGTGTCCCCCGTTGCCATTGTCAAAGCGTGCTCGGCCCACCGTATGGTTTGTTGAACCCACATGAACTCATAAGCCGCTCTCACAGCAGGGGAAGATAACTCCTGTAGTTGATGTAGACGGCTCTTCATCATGCAGGGGACGATTGAGTGAAGCGATGGAATGCCTGTGCCACCATCGCGAGTAGAGGCGTAGAAGTATCCGGTTGAAACATCGGTTGGTAGTCGAAACCACTGGCGTACTGCGATTCTTACTTGCAGGTCGAGTGCCTTGAGTTTTCCTAGAGTGGCCCCAGCTAGTACGAGTTCGTGGTAGACGCGCGGTATCAGGAAGCTTCGTAGAAGTAGCAGCCGCTGCTGCGGTTTTAGTGGTGCTCTGGTGAGTTGCTTCATCTCCCTGATGAGCGTGCCTCCAGCTTTCCTGGGTCCAGAAACCCTGAAGTTGACTCCCAAGTAGCGCCATTCATCCTCAGTGGTGAGCTGCTGGAGATATCTGCCGTTTCTGAGCCTGAAGGTTGGTGTTGTGATGATCTTCGTCTTCTTTTCCCTTCCGGATGGCACCATGGATAGAGCAAGGCATTTCTCGATGTTCATGAGTAGGCCTATAGTCGCGGCCTTAGCTTCTATTGCTTCCAGGGATGATTGCATTCCTTGTTTCGTGGTGGTAATGAGGATAGCGTCGTCTGCGTAGAGGAGTGCGTTGACTCTAGAGCCGTTGATGTCGTATCCTACCGTTGACGGTATAGCTTCGACGATTTTGTCTATGACCAGACAGAATATGAGGGTCGATAAGGGATCTCCTTGGCGAACTCTGCCGGTGACAGCTAGTGGGTCTGAGTGTTGTCCGTCGACTTCGAGAACAGTTGTGCTACTGTTATATACGTCGGTGAGGTATTGGATAAATCCTGCTGGGAGTCCGGTATCACACACTATCGTCTTTATAGCTTGGTGGCTCACGCTGTCAAATGCTTTTGCACAGTCGAGTAACACGATGTGTAGCTCCTTCCGTCTGAACCTTGCGTATTGGAGTAGTGAGGCCACCACCGCTATGTTTTCAGCGCATCCGTCGTCTTGGCATCTCTGACGATTGTCAATTATGTGGAAGTCTTGTATCTTGCTGCTAGGATCTTGTGCATCTGTCGTACTGCGACAGATGAGATGCTAATTGGTCGAAAGTCGCTGGGTGTGCGTGATCCAGAAATGTCATTGTTTGGATGCGAAAAAAAATAGGTTTATCCCCATTTATCCCCCTAACCGTTATAACCTCTTAATAGTTTGAATAATTTTGGATATTTCCCTCTTCAAATGTGTCTTCATGAATTTTACTCCTGCCTGCCATAAGCCGCCGAAGTGCGGAGTGGCTGGGGGATAAATTTCAATTCGAGCCCTTCTAAACTATATTTTTCGCGAACAAATGCATCTGCTGGTGTCGCTCTACTGCTTTCTGAATGTCCTTGCCTGCTCCTTGGAACGTGGTTCCATTGTCCGAAGAAATGGACCGTGGCACCCCACGGCGTGCGATGAACCGTTCGAGAGCAGCGAGAATGGCTTTCGATGTGTAGTCTGAGACTATCTCCAAAAGAATAGCCTTGGTTGCGAAACAAACAAAGACCTCCACCCAGGCTTTGTGACATTTCTGGCCTCGCCCTGGTTCAGTCTGGACCTTAAAGGGTCCTGTGTATTTAACGCCACACTGCATGAAGGATCTTGAAGGCTCGCACCGTTCTCGTAGCAACTCTCCCATTATTTGTTGGCCCATTTTGGCCTTGATTCGTGCACATCGTACGCATCCACGAATGACTCGTTTCACCTGACTGCGCGCGTTGGTTACCCAATAATTCTACCTTAGGTGTCAGATGGTGCCTCCGTGTAGCGAACTTCGATGTACGTGTCGTATGAGTTGGGTGACTATTTTGCTTGGCGCAAGTATAGGGGGATGTTTTTGTAGCTCAGAAAGATTTGAATTCGAAAGTCTACCTTCTAGTGTAATTATGTTGAATTCATCTAAATAGGGATTTAAAGGAGAACTTTTTGGAATGGGTTCTCCCGAGATGAGTTTACCAGTTTCCATCAAGAATAACTGACTCTGACGGTATTCTCGATGACGAAGGATCAATCTTTCGGCCTCTAGTATCTCAAAGAATGATAGTTCAGCTAGAGGTCCTTGAGTCCGTCGACTTCAAGTTTTGCTAATGAATCAGACTACGTAGCCAAATGTTCTCACCAATCTGTTCCACTGAGAAATTGGTTCAAATTCCACTACATTTTCGAATTTGACTACGTGGACTGACTTGCTGCGCTCCTCGAGGTTGGTTTCTAAGACTTCATCCTCCTCTATATGTGGTGAAGAGTCTAAAGTAACTGGGTTGTCTTTGAAACATAAACATAACATAAGAATCTTCTGGAAGCTCATTTTGGATGGTTGCTACCCTATTGATGACGAACACGCCCCAAGTCGAAGATGGTTTTCGAAACCAAGCTAACACGATTTTCGAGTCTGAGAAGCAAATCGGGGGCCACGGTAGTGTCCCCGGCCAAGTACAAAAAAGACAGGGGCACTACGTCTCTTGTCCCGAGTGAATAAGTGACCATTTTTGCACCTCTATAGAGGCCGACACAACCAGAAAAACAAAAATTGGCCTCGGTCATCTTGTAGAAC